>JAKCPI010012724.1:0-93955 GCA_023213315.1 Euborellia annulipes
TGTGGACGTTTATATTCCTGTGTGTCCCTCAAGGGTTCACTATGCAGACCTGCTGCAGGCCTGAAAATCTCTCGATCATTTTTAATCATTTTTACTCGGGTACGATTAAATATTTTTAAGGGAGACGTTTTTTTTTTTTTTTTTTTTTTTTTAACACACTTTTTTCACATTCAAGCAAGCTTTCACACAGTCTTTTCTGGCAACTTAGGCCATATAAGACTTTATTCGATAACCGTTATTATGAATATATATATATATATATATATATATATATATATATATATATATATATATATATATATATATATATTTGAGGTCCAGGCATTCTTATTTAAGCCATTTGGCTTAAATAAAATCATCGGACTGCCTGGAATCGATCCTTGACCCTTGGTATACAAGGCAGGCGCGCTACCAACTACGCCATGCTCGATGGCGGGAGGTGTTGTAACAAAAGTTGGGAAACCACTGATATAGATGGTAATTCAGGCACTCTCAAAAGTGAAAAACTTAATTAGTTCAATCATTTAGCAATTACCAATATATTAGTAAAATAAAATGATTCACAGGAAGAGAGGATGTCAACCAAAATGAGACCCTCTATCGAATAAAAATCTCCATTCAGAAGACGTTTCGGTTTTAATTAACCAAGGACTGATCAATACAAATTTAAATATTTTAATAATACAAACTTTAAATGTTGGTCAATTTTTTTTTATTATAATTACAGATGGGTACAGATATGTAAGAAATAATTTCAAAATGAATGAATAATGCGATATTTTTTTTATTTGCAATATTAATGTTTTGTTAAAAATTAAAATGATAGCTTTATAATATTGCTTTGATTAATATTGAAAAATATAAAGAAACAATGAAATATTTAAGGTAACACAGTTAGGGTTGAATTTTAAATAATGTAACTTTAATAAAAGTTAAACCCTCCTTAATCTTTGATATACCTATTCATCATAAGATTTTTTTTTTTCTAACTAGAGAAAGTCCTTCCTGTCCGCAATCAAATCTATTTCAAATGTTTTTCTAAAAGAGCAATCATCAGACGAGCATAAAAACTTTCTATTGAGACCGAAAATCATCCCTAGAGGACTGAGGATGGATTCCTTTTTGACCATCTGTTCTTCTTGATGCCTTGAAAGGTTCCTCCAAATCCATTGATGCTATTGGTACCCGGTTAGGGACAGCTGCGTTCTTCCAAGGTTACTGCTTCTAATTTATTTTTTATAAGCATTCTGATTTCCTATTATTATTATTACCACCTAAGATTAAAAATAATGATCGATCCACGCTGTAAATTATTTACCAGATTTATGATTTAATATTCTATGAAGAATTTTTTCACTAAAAAATTATTTTAATTTATTAATTTTATTCTGTTTATTGACTGAAAAGACATATGATAAGCTTATATTAAGCTTGAAATCTAATTACTAATAAATGTTACAGTAGAATCCCGATAATTCGTATGGTCACGGGTCCGACGCGTCGGTTTGGTAAGAATTTGGTAAGGATCGGAAGTAAAAGATTAAAAAACAGATTATTGCGAAGACTGTAAGATAGCCCAATGGCCACCGGCCAAACGGGCAAAATAAATAAAAAAAAAAGATTGTAAGAATAAATGTAAGAGATGCTCAAATTCCCTCTCTCCTTTCCTCATTTCGTTTCAGTGAAAAGATTACGAATTAACCAGAAAAAACTTGTCTTTCTCACTCGCTCTCCTTCCCTCTCTTGAGAACATTACGAATTAATGAGCTTTTTAAACTGGAAATACGAATTATAAAACGATTTAAGTGACCACGAGCATAAAAATAATACAAATTACCGAGGGGTCGGAGACTCATTGTTTTTTTTTTAACCAATGAAGTAAGTGGCTGTTGATTTATGCACATTTTTACTTTTTTTTATACAAGTTATCGGGATTTTTTCAGGAGACCTGCAAATTTGTAAGAATTAGCCGGAAATACGAATAATCGGGCTACGAAATACAGGGATTTCCCTTCATCGATTAATATAATTTTTTTTAAATATATTTCATTATCTTTTGACAAAATCTTAAATCCTTTAATGTATAATACTATAAAATCTATAGGTGTAGCCAGGGGGGATTTGGGGGTTCAAACCCCCCCCCTCCATGGGACCCAAGCCATGACTAGATATTTAATACAAATTATATTTCACATAGGGCAAGAGAAAGTAAAATATAATAATTTACTCTAGCTAAAAAAACAAACCAAAATGATTTATAAATACCCTAAAATAATCTTAAATTTTTGAAAAAAATTTCTTGATCCCCACCCCCAACAAAAATTTCTGGCTACGCCAATGATAAAATCTATAATAAAAAATTTAATCTAATTGTGATAATTTAGTACACTATCTGGAGATTTTACCAATGATAAATATTACTTTGAGAAAATATGAAAAATTCAATAATCTTCAGATGCCAATTGACGAAGTTTCTAGCTATAGGCCTATAACAAAGTCAAAAATTGCTAAGTACTTTGGCGTTACTACATGAAGTAAAGTATCATTCGAAATAGTCCCAAGCTACTTGGTATCCAAATGGGTTAAATAAAATCATCTGACTGCCAGGGGTCCGAACCCGCGACCCTCGGTATAGAAGGTACACCAAGCCAGAGGGCGACCGTAAATTTAAAAATACTAATTCAAACAAAACAATTAATAATTAAAATTAGTTTGATACATGTGGGTTACTAAAAAGTTATGCTAATTAATTGATTCAAGAATATATTCTTCCTCTGCCAGCATAATTCTTTTGGAAATATGAATCTCAAAAGTAAAAATAACATAAAAGCAAATATAAAGTCTTGAATTAAATATGTTTAATTATTAGGATAATATTAACATTATTCAATTTTGAAAATTACTATCATAGAAACCTGGACCTGAAGGGATAGCAACCTTGTATAAAGATCGTCCTTAAGAAAATTAAATAATTAATCAAATCTTCTTCTTCTTCTTCTCCTCGCCTTATTCTTGTGATGCAGGGTCGGCGGACCACACTCTTTCGCTCCAACCCTATCATGCGTTTTGCGACCGAAAGAAATAGAACAGGCCTGCCCGTCGCCTGGTCTGTCGCCTGTTGAAAAAAGAAAGGAAGAGACAGACATAAAAAGAAAAGAAGAACTGCCTGTCCCAGCCCGGGTAGCTCGTGGTCGCCATCCACGTACCCACAAAATGTGGGCTCCTGAGCGAAAATAATTAATCAAATCTATTGCTTTATTGCTAATATCTTTAATTGATTAAAGAATAATATATTGACAGTGTACACAAGCTTAATAATAGAATTCACAATTCATTACTAATAACATTAAAATTTATATTCATAATAATAATATAAAGCTTCCACAATCGGATAAAAAGAAAGTATTTAACTTTAATAAGGCCTTTAGAGTTAAAATAAATTTGGAGGATATTTTTAACCACCCATTATAGCGGATCATTTGAGATTATTATTAGTCCGTTATCTTCTTATCATTATATTTCCCCATCATTTGTGACAGACAGAACCGGTTCTCTTGTAGACATAAGATATACTTAAATAACACTTCTGGAGTATAATTTTTCCGTGTTTTTTAATGCTTGTTCAATTAAATTAAAATATCTATTAAATTATTTATTTTCTAGCAAATTCGATGTAACTGATTAATTAATTGGAAAGGAAATATGTCCTGATTTATACGAGGATCAGCCATAATTATTGAAAATACGAGACATATTTTCAAAGAGATAGAAACAAAAAGCCTCGAATAGACTACTACATAGTCAGAATTATCAAAGCAACTAAATGGGAAATTTATATTGGTGGCGGGATAAAATTCTGTTGACACCAGGGATTCGTACCCGAGATCTCCAGCTTATTCGGGGTATTGGTGTGCTTTGCACTTGAACCCTCAAACTCACCATCAAAAAATTACATTCCCATATTTATCTTTTAAAGATGACATTAAAATTTCCCTATCAAGCGAATTTTTATACAAAAATCTTTCATTTGAAGGTAGCTGAAATTATTAATATTTGGATCTATGTAATAATGCACGTATTTTAATATCTATATTTTTTTACGGGTTTAACCACATGGATCTATAATATTTTAAAAATGATATAAGTTAATATAAACTTCACCATTTGAGAAAAGTAGCCAGAGTCGTAAGCCTCTGATGAAACCTATAGGCTATATACAATTTTGGAAATGACATTCCTCCATTATCATCCTTTAAATTAATTGTTAAATTAGATTACACGTCATTGTCTAATATTGTTGTATATTTAAAATTTATATAAAAAAAATATCATTGTGTGGTTTTATAAAACCACGATGCAAGTGAAACTTTTTTCGGATCGTAAGCGTTTAACTGAAAATTTTCAGAAAATTATTCAATTAAGGGTATTAAAATCGCGTTTTTAATTTTAACTTAATAATTGGAAAATGGAAATGATTTTGGGAAATCAAAAGACGGATGTTAAAAACTGAGAAAAATATTTATTTAGTATTTGAATCATTTTAAATTATTTTAAAAATTATATTTTATCAATTTAAAAATTCAATAATTAAATCTCACAATTATTTTTTATAATTCATCATATATATTAAATATCAAATTTCCAATTTTTGTTGAAACAGCTTGTGACGTTGAAACTTGTAGCGTAACGGCCTTTGGCGACATGATGATAGAGAAACGAAAAAATTTGTGTCGATCAAAATAAAGTTTCACTTTAAAAAAAATGATATGTTATTTAATATATTGTTATTTGCTTAACATTTCCACAATAAATTTTGATAAATTTAATCAATAATAGATAGTAATAATAATTTATGTAAATTATAAAATATGTAAATTATAAATTTAATAGACATGTTTGCATAATAATTATAATATGTAATTTATATGCTAGTACCTAATTTATAAAAACAAGGAATATTTTTTTTTTTTTTTGTTATTAAAATGTTTGCTGATTTTAATCCTAATTTAATAAAAAGATAAGAAGTGAAAATGAAAATTTCTTGCAATATTCATTGCCACGAAAATCTAAAAGAAAAAATAAACAAGAGATAATATGAAATTAAATCTTTTTTTAAAGGGAGTTTAATATTTATTTAAGCCATTTTCAAGATTTAAAGTGTTTTTTTTTTTTTTTTTTTTTTTAAGTATCGTATGTTAGATGATTAATTTAACTGACATGAATTACTTTTTTAACAATAAAAAAAAAAGATTTAAAACGCAAATGTTGGAATATTTGTAAAATAAATTTGTTTAAAGTTAGAGGAGTCACAGAGAACAGGTCTGGATGAGTGATGTTTTTAGTTTATTTTTTATTTTTTTTTATTTAAGGTCTTTATCGACATCTGAGGCCATTTAGACCTTATCTAAATATTTTAATTGATTAGTAGGCAATGAGATAAAAAGTTATTTTAACTATAATAATACCTTTTAAATAAAATAAATAATTTGTTAATATAATTTGATGGCTTTTAGGTAAAAATGGGGTAGTGGTTTCTCAATGGCTTATGATGTCATAAATATTAATAAAAAAAAGCTTCGAAAAATAACTGCTGTCTTAATTCTCAGAAAAATTTGCAAAAACTCCTCGTTATGTCTCAAAGAAGCTTGTTTAGAGAAATAGTAAAAGTGAGGTCCACTACGAGTATTTGCCTTTTTGAGTAAAAAACCGTAGTAGAAAGTGAGGAGAAACGAGTGGTGGAGCCGTAATAATTTTGCATTGGTGTTTTCAATATAAACATTTATTAAATTAAAAGGGTTAAAATTTGGGATTTTTTTGTGCTGATTTTATTGATAAGATTGCCTCAAATTCCCGCTTCAACCTGTCTATCCTAATAACATGCCGATGACAATCCAGTATATTCGTGAGATGTGCAACTTTTCAAATTTGTTTTGAGGAATAAACGAGTAGTAATGAAAATAAATATATATCAGATACTGGGGAATATGATAATTAAATCCATAAAAGCGAGAAAAAATAAATTTTCGGATATAAATGAGGACTAAACGAGTAATTGTGAGGAGTGAAAAAGCATTTAGGAGGAGTCAAATGGCAGATTGACCCGGGATAAGTTAAATAGTTCACGTGATCTATTTATTTTATACTACGCGTAATATTCATTGATCTGGTGCACAGTGGAGCACACCGATGACCGACCGGATAGAGTGGATGGAGGTCCCTGGTTTGATTACCGTGGACCTGAGGACTTTTGAAATACCAACAAATAAACATTCTCATAAAAATTATTAAAGAAATTGTTATTAAATTTTACTAGCTCAATGGATTCAGAGAGAGAAAGTATTGGTTTCATGTGAAAAATTCTATTCAAGATTTTGATGGATATACACGTTTTGAGGTCCCCAGAATCCAAAAAAAGTGGTTTTCGCGACATGACTTTCTAGTAAAAATGAATAAAAATGATCGAGGGATACACACGCCCGCAGCAGGTCTGCATAGTGAACCTTGAGGGACACACAGGGATATACGCGTCCACACCAGAGCAACACGGATACACACCAGGGACACACACAGTAGATCGAAAGTGACCAGAAGAAAATGAGTGTGCCTGGTGTGAACGTGTATATCCCTGTGTGTCGCTCAAGGTTCACTATGCAGACCTGCTGCGGGCTTGTATATACTTCGATTATTTTTAATCATTTTTACTCGGGCTGTGTGGTTTAATTTAAGACTTGATGGAATTGAGCTAGGAGGTTGAAATTTTATTTTTAAGGTGCGCGTCTCGAAAAACGGTTAGAACACTATAGACTACCGAGTTACTCGAGTCGGCAAGAGATGGCGTTAGTTTTCCCCATAGGAATACAAGGGAATTTTCCCATTTCATTCTAGAGCTTCCAGCTAATTAATTATAGGCAAAAAATTAATTATTCTTTAACACAATGATTACTAATTTAATTATCTACAACTTATAGAGCTCCTTTTTTTAAAATATCTTTTATTTAATGCGATTAATCTAAAAAAAAAATTTGCTTTCCAACTGAGTTCATATACCCGAATGTCGTGCTGTGGTCTAGTGGTAAGGGCACACTGAGCGCAAATCGGTGGATCCGTGGTTCGACTCCCGGCGGCACACCCTTATATCTTTTTTCGGGTACATGAAGTAATATCTAATTATATAAATCTCCGTTTCGCGGCTTACCTACGCGATATATATAATATCTTAAATATTATATATAATTTCTTATTTATAAAAAAAAAAATCAAAAAAAGGCCTTCTATTATTTTAAATAGCTTTAATTAAAAAAAAAATTTGAGGTCGATAGCTTCAAAATTGTGGCCGCTGGAAACTCCCAAAATTAGCACCCCGAGACGCGCACCTTAAGTTAGATATCAACCTAGGGCGTGAAAATAAGCTTTTGATTAAAATCGGCCAAAAAGTACTAGTACTTTACTGATTCACTTTTTTAGTTTTTTTTTTCGATTTTCCCAAAATTCACTCCAACGATTTTATAAAAATTCAAAAATCAAGTAAAAAAATATTTTTTATCAAGAACGCCTTTTCTATAGGCAACCACAACAACTCGTCTGAAATAATTTTGCCTCTTGAAGGCGTTATTTATTTATATCTTCGATAAATGCCTACCTAAATACCTTAATTGAATTTAAGTAGAAACTAATAATAGACCAATCATATAAAATAGTGTATATAATAATTCAATAAAAAGTAAAGATTTTTTTCAATTCGAAACTTTACTAAACAAAAATACGATTAAATGATCTAAAGTGACCAGAAGAAAAATGTGTGTTCCTGGTATGGGCGTGTGTATCTCTGTGTGTCCCTCAAGGTTCACTAGGCAGACCTGCTTGCTGCACCTGACCACTTTTATATATCGCTAATGTTTTACTTTTTGAATAGATTATATAATATTATAAAAGTTAATAAATTATAATTTAGGCAAAATTAAAAATTGAATGGCAGCTAATGACAAAGAATTTTCTTTTAAAGTCATTTTAAAAACAATACATCTATTATAATCGTCAAGAGATCTATCTCTTATTTTGTGCTGAGAAATGCCATTTAATCCCGACTAAATAGTTATAATTAAGGAAATATAAACAAGCTCGTAATGAGAAAATAAATCTCAGAACAAAAACAAAATGGCTTGGTTGAATAAATCTTATGCAAATAGGAATCAAGGGAACATAAAAGCGAAGTGCGTAAGCGGCAGTCACCATTTTCATCAGGGGGAGTATAATAGTTACGATTTAATACCATGATTTTCATAAAAGTATTTAAAGAGTGATTATTTCGTTAAAACTCATCTTCGTTGCTAACATATGAGTTTGCCATTTAAAGTTATGACCGTTTTAAATTTAAATTTTTTCCGAGCAAAACAACAAACTTTTTACGACTTTTTGTGAGCGGCTGGTTTACACGAATGTATTTAAATGGGAGAGTAAGTGTGCTACTCAGCCCATTCTATCATGGGTTGATTTACGCCCCCGGTAGTGTAATTAAAAATTGTCGAAAAAGACCTGTGGTTATCTCTGTCAAATTGCTCGCCCTAACAGTCCACGGGGAGAAGATAATCTAGTTGGTTTTGTTCGTTTATATTAGGTTTCTGTTGACCTCCAAAAAAAGTATCCACATTGCGTGTATTAGCAGAATAGAGACTGGGGTTTTTTTCCAAAGATCCAAAACGTCAGATTGGAATTAAAATTTTAATGAATATAAAATAATATTTCTTTACATAATTAACTCGTTATTTCTTCATTACATTTATTTTTAGCTTTGCAGACTGCCGATAACTAACCAAGGGCGGATCCAGAGGTGTTTCTGGGCGGGGGGGGGGGGGTAATCTGGTGTGACTCGTCGCACAGCACACTATTTTTCTATTTTTTTTTAATTTCGGTAGTTTAAAAGTGCATTCTGTACTTGTTTTCTAGAATATAAATACACATCAAATTTTTAAGTATTAATTTTAAAAATTTTACATTAAAAATAAATTTTTTTGCGAAAAAAAGGTATTTTTTCGAATCTCGGGGGGGGGGGGTAATTGTCCCCTTTACCCCCCCCCTTGTATCCGCCCTTGTAACTAACAAGGGGATGGTATGGCCTTCGCCTCACCGAATTCATTTGTTTCACAAATTCATTTGTTTTTTAACGACACCTGTATGCAAGGGCGGATACAAGGGGGGGGGGGAGGTAAAGGGGGTACTTCCCCCCCCCCCCCCCGAGATTCGTAAAAATACCTTTTTTCGCAAAAAAATTTATTTTGAATGTAAAATTTTTAAAATTAATACTTAAAAATTTGATGTGTATTTATATTCTGGCAAACAATTACAGAATGCGCTTTTAAATTGCCGAAATTAAAAAAAATAGTGTGCTGTGCGACGAGTCACACCAGATTACCCCCCCCCCCCCCAGAAACACCTCTGGATCCGCCCTTGCCTGTATGACTTTGTTTTGATTGTTTTTTCCAAAATTTACAAAAAATGTCTTTTTCTTCTGTGATTATTTCAAAAACTATTCAGTTTTCGGAAAAATATAAAAGAATAAAAACTTTTAAAATTGAGTATTTTATCATAATATAAGAAAGAAATTGAAAATTTCAAAATTTCTGAAAAAACTTATTAGGTAAAGTACTACTTCCAAGTGACGTATTTACTCCAAAAGTTGATAGAAGTCTACAATTTTAGTGTAAGGAGCATATACCAAATTTCATCGATCTAGCTGCTTTGGTTTTTAAGCAATCGTGTTCACACACACACATACACACAGACACACACGGACCCACAGACATAATGCCCAAAATGGTATTTTTGGACTCAGGGTGGTCTAAAACGTGGATAAACATCAAAATCTCGAAGTCGAATTTTTTTACGATTACATACATTCTCTATACGAGAAAGTAAAAAATATTGAGAACATTTGGTTAAGCAAAGTCAAGGACTGCTTAACCATGGATAGGCGACCCGCGGAGTGTTGAACTGTCTGTCACATGCCGAGAAGTCTTTTAAAATATAAATTTAAAAAAAATATATATACTTTAAAACCCATTACACGAAGAAAAAAATAAATCCCACCTCTTTAATTAATCAAAAAGTTTAATTAAAATATTTTTCCAATATTAAAATCTTTTTTTTTATTTTTTTTTTTTTTATTTGATGGATATAATAAAAAAATATATTTTTATTTCATTAATTGTTTCTGAGAAAATGGATGACGTTACCCATTGGTTGAAATCTGATTCTCTCTCATTATCTTTTCTCTCTTTCTACAAAATAATAAATCATTTTAATCCAATTTAGAAAATATATAATTTTTTTAATGTATTTCGACAATAACAAATGTATTTTTAATATATAATCAAAGTAATTATTAATATAGGCCTAGGAGGCTATATATAAATAATATAATTATTTACATTTATAGGAAGTATTGTTAAAGATGTAAGAAAAAAAAAGTTGTTTTTTAATAATGATTGTAAGAAAAAAAGAAAAAAAAAAAAAAAAATGCTGTGAAGGTGAAATGACCCTTGTAGTCTAAAACGTAATAAATTAAAAAAAATATATATATATAATTATTTATATTTTTTATTCAAAATTCAATAAATTTGTGTTAAAAAATGGTCTTTATTAACAGGAGAATAGAATAGTAGAGGAGTATCTTGGCGCCAAAATAAATAATACTCCTCTCAGATTTTGAACTCCGGGTAGTTTAAAAAATTATTATCATGGGAATTGTATGTATATTTATTTATAATATAAATTATAGTAATCAACTAACTTATTTGTGCTGCACTCTTGTGGAAACTTTAAAAATCATAATTCTAAATGTCTCCCCTAGTACAAATCAGCATGATATACTCCTGTATCTGTTCACTAGGGAGACTTGTTTAATCATTTCTGATTTGTGCTACCATCTTGTGGAGAATTTAAAAATTATACTTATTCTAAACATCTCCACAAGATGGTAGCACAAATCAGCATGATTAGACAATATACTTTTTTACTTTCTCTTACCTATGTATATATGTAATATATATATAGAGAGAAAGTATTGGATTCATGTCAAAAATTCGATGTCGAGATTTTGATGGATCTTCACGTTTTGAGGTCCCCTGAATCCAAAAAAGTGGTTTTCGCCACATGGTCTGTCTGTCTGTGTGTCTGTCTGTCTGTCTGTGTGTGTTCAATTTTAAGCATGAAGGAATTGAGCTATGAGGCTGAAATTTTATATTTAAGTTAAACACCCCCCGGGACCGAGAAAATAAGCTTTTAATCAAAATTTGCCAAAGAGTACTAGTACTTTACTGATGTACTTTTTCAGTTTTTTTTCGATTTTCTCAAAATTCGCTTTAACGATTTTGATTAAAATTCAAAAATCAATTATTTTTTATATGCTCTTTCAAATGTATATTCTGATTTTGCTATCAAAATTGTTTGAAGACCACTTTACTATTGTATTTCATAGGGAAGATAGGAGAAATGGTTGCCATGGTAACAAAATATAAATATTTTCCCATACTTATAAATTTTACATCTTATTTCAAATGTTACGTACAGTCGGGAACTAAATATATGTCGACACGAAAAATGGCGCACAGCACACAACTTTCTCTTACCTTCGGTAATCGAAAGTTGTCTACTGTGCTTGTCACACCAGATTTTTATATTATTTTTGTATTATAAATACACAATTGTATCAGGAGATTATAAACAGAAAGGAGTGTTACTTCTGACGTGACGTCACTTTTGGCGCCAACACCTCCTCTACTATTCTATTCTCCTGTTACAGAGATCTCATTTTTTAATAAAAATTTATTAAAATAAATAAAGTGTATAAAATAAACCTATGAAGAAAGAATATAATAATTACATTTGTTATATAGTCAATATATATTTATATTATATAATGTTGCCCCCGGGTGTGGCGTAGAGGTTAGCGTGCTAACCTCATATACCAAACGTCGCGGGTTCGGACCCAGGCAGTCCGATGATTTTATTTAAGCCATTTGGATACCAGATGGCTTAAATAGAAATGCCTGAACCCACAATAGATTAATATATATTACAACGGTTATCGTCAAAGTCTTAAATGGCCTAAGTTGCCGAAAAGACAGTGTGAATGTGTGTGTGAGTGTGAGTGTGAATGAGAAAAAAGTGTGAATGTTTTTTATTATATAATGTTATATTTTCTAAATTAAATACAAGATTTCAAGGTCAATTATTTCACAGAATAATATTATAATAATGAAAACGAAATTCGAAGCACCATAACCATCACAAAAATTTTATTTATATTTTATAAATAATAAATTTATAGTTTTATTCGAATGTGAAATTTTGAAAATTCTCAAAGTTCAAAGGCTATGGGCTAGGTGTTCCTGTTTTACAAATGAGTTCAAATTTTGTAGAGATTATTTTTTAATGTATTGGAAAAGATCTACGGGTACCTGCTATAAATTTATAAAAAAAAAAAAATGTTGACGTCTATGAATAAGAACCACCCTAATATATGTAAGTAAAAACAATAAATTAGGGTATTAGATAATTATGACGGGGGTCAAAATTGTGAGGGTCCCTAATAAATCCCTAATTTCTGTGAGTGTAGATAAATAAAAGCTATAGCTATAGCTTTATAATTAATTGAAAAGACCAGTTTTGCATTTTGTCCCAAATCGATTGCAAAATAAGAGCGATATAGTAACTTTTTGAAAAGCGATTTCGTGCGAGAAAAGAAGGCAAGCCAAGACTTACTCCAGGCTCCTTGCCTGATCTCTGAGCGCCGAGCGAATTAGAAAAAAAATCTGACCTTCTTCCATCATTTGGCCAAATGATTGATTTCATCGTTTTATGGTCAAATTTTATTAAATTTAATAAAGATTTTATCTTCTTTATATATAAAGTCCATGTAAAAATATAAATTGCTATAAAAATAAAAGATTGCATTTTTTTAAAGAATTATTTGAAGTGCGACTACAGACGAGGAATAAATAAAATCTTTTTCTTTAAACAAAGAGATGTTTATTTCTCATAAATATAATATATTAATAATCTAAACCCTTCTTTTCTCATAAGATTCGATATTTAGAGAGAGATATATACATGGGCGTTACTAGAGAATTTGGCTGGGGGGGGACAGCTATCCTCCTGGAAAGCCCCATATTTTCTCAATTTTTCTTGGTGGAGGGAGCTTTCTGGGGGGGGGGGGCGCACGAGCCTTCTGGGGGGAGGCCCCCCCGGCGCCCTCCTAGCCCATGGATATATATAATATATAAGCTTATAGAGAGAAAGTATTGGATTCATGTCGAGATGAGATTTTGATGGATATACACGTTTTGAGGTCCCCTGAATCCGAAAAAGTGGTTTTCGCGACATGGTCTGTCTGCAGGGCCGTAAGTTTTTTTATCATAAATTTAAAATCTATAAATTTTGGCTTTTGTGTTTTGGCCAGATCCGGCAGCAATTGTGAAAAGAGAGGATATGAATGCCATCTAGTAGCAAATTCTGAACTTGATTCATTCTCTTTTAGTTGCACAATATATCAATAGATACGAAAAAGTATAGAAGTATGTTTTTGTTGTTTTATATTTCATTTTATCGGATGCATCTTTTTTGTATGCCCAAAAATTATAAAATACTTTCAAAGAGTCAAAATATTAATACGTATTAAGTAATGCAGGGATGGTTAAAAGATTTACATTAAGATTCCTTACGAGAAGGGAATAGCTGGCAAGGGCG
Organism: Euborellia annulipes; assembly: GCA_023213315.1. Taxonomy (NCBI): domain Eukaryota; kingdom Metazoa; phylum Arthropoda; class Insecta; order Dermaptera; family Anisolabididae; genus Euborellia; species Euborellia annulipes. The sequence goes on from JAKCPI010012724.1 coordinate 13,744, forward strand.
GATCCAGAGGTGTTTTTCGGGGGGGGGGGGAATCTGGTGTGACTCGTCGCACAGCACACTATTTTTTTTTTAATTTCGGTAATTTAAAAGCGCATTCTGTATTTGTTTGCCAGAATATAAATACACATCAAATTTTTAAGTATTAATTTTAAAATTTTACATTAAAAATAAATTTTTTTGCGAAAAAAAGGTATTTTTTTCGAATCTCGGGGGGGGGGGGTAATTACCCCCTTTACCCCCCTTGTATCCGCCCTTGATAGCTGGGCATACACGGAGAGGAAGAACCGTCAGTTTTGACCGTGCCGGTCCAAACACACGGATTTATCTTCTAGTCTATCTAGTGGGCGAGCACGCGCCAGTTTTGACCGCCACGGATCAATCTAACAGATTTGACCGCGGTCCAAACTCACGGTCCGATCTTTTCGTTAGTTTATTTATTTAGTTATTTATTTATTTATTTATTTTTTTTTTCTTTAGGTACTCGAATTGAATAAAGACAAACAGCCTTGCAAGCAAATGGTGTGCAAAATTACAAGGGACCGCCGGCAAGTGCTGCCTCTGGTGTCCTTTCTATAAACCCTTTTGTTAAAATGAAATTAATATAATTTAATCAAACAAATTTCATAAAATTAGCATAAATATCACGAAATAACCTAAAGGGGTGGGGGAGGGGGCCTAAAAGGCGCCCCCTCCTCGAAAAAGCAAAAATTCAAATATTGTGGTATATAACGTTATAAGAGGCTCTGGAATAGCAGAGAATAGAAAGAGAGCAAAGGTAATGAGTGCGAGTGAGATGGAGAGAGTCGCTTAAAGATGCTGAGTCACCGTCCTTGGTGCACAAACAATGCGCGTGACGTCATCTTTTCTTAGAAACTATTAAAGACAAATAAAAATAACAGAAAGTAATAAAACTATTTTTTTTTTTTTATATATTCATCAAATTAGAAGAAAAAAACAAATTAAATAATTTAATAAAATGAATATGTAAAAATTATTTTAATCAAGGAAATAAATATAATCTAACTTTTGATTGATTATTGAGGTGGGATTTATTTATTTTTCTTCCTGAGACGGGTGTTAAAGTTAATTGTATTTTCAATTTATATTTCGGCCTCTAAGATCATTTGACTTTTGGGAAATTAAATAAAATGGCTTCCAGCAGGTGAGAGACTCAACACTCAGCGGGTCACCTATCCACGGTCCAGCAGTTCTTAGCCTTGCTTAACCCAAATTTTCTCGATTTTTTTTCTGCCTTTTCTCAAAAGGTATTAAATTTAAAAAAGTTATTTTTTATACTCAACAAATTAAAAGAAAAAAAATATCAATTAAAAAAATTATTTTAATAATTACCTTCGATAACTAAAAATCTATTCAGTTTTTGAAAAAATGTCAAAGAATAAAAACTTTTTAAAATAGAGTAAATTATCACAATATGATAAAAAAATTGAAAATTTCGAAATTTCTGAAAAAACTTATTAGGTAAAGTACTACTTCTAAGTGACGTATTTACTCCAAAAGTTGATAGAAATCTATAATTTTAGTGTAAGGAGCATATACGAAATTTCATTCAGCTGCTTTGGTTTTTAAGCAATCGTGTTCTCACACACACACACACACACACACACCCAAACGTAATTCCAAAAGAATATACGAGAAAATCTCGGGGAAGTCATTCCCCATATTTTTACTTTCTCTTACCTCTATATATATATGTTGATATATAGAGAGAGAAAGTATTGGATTCATGTCAAAAATTCGATGTCGAGATTTTGATGGATCTTCACGTTTTGAGGTCCCCTGAATCCAAAAAAGTGGTTTTCGCGACATGGTCTGTCTGTGTGTCTGTGTGTCTGTCTGTCTGTGAACAAAATATCTCAAGAACGAAACGAGCTAGGAAGTTGAAATTTTATATTTAAGTTAGGCACCCCCATGGGACGTGACACGAAGCTTTTGAACAAAATCGACCAAAGAGTACTAGTACTTTACTGATGCACTTTTTCAGTTTTTTTCGATTTTCTCAAAATTCGCTCCAACGATTTTTTTTTAATTCAAAAATCAATTATTTTTTAGATTCTCTTTAAAATGTATATTCTCATTTTGTCATTGAAATCTTCTGAAGACCACTTTACTCTTGTACTCCATTGGAAGGATAGGAGAAATGGTTGCCATGGTAACAAAATGTAAATATTTTGCCATACTTAAAATTTTATACTTATAAATTTTACATCTTGAAAATCGAATGTACCGTACTGTCGGAAACTAAATACATGTCGACACAAAAAATCTGGCGTGACAAGCACAGTACACAACTTTCCATTACCGAAGGTAAGAGAAAGTTGTGTGCTGTGCGCGTCACACCAGATTTTTTAAAATAATTTTCTATTTCCATTTTTCTTTGAAATTCCAATGGCTTCTTGACTTGATCTGTCTAGTCGGCAGGCAAAACTTTTGTCAAGACGAAAGTCCACGGATTTGGTCAATTCTACGGTTAAAACTGCCGCGGTCCAAAGATTTTGCCCATACACGTACGTTTGGCCCGTGGCGGGCCAACTATACGGGTTTATCTGCGGGTTTTTCCTTTACGTTTGTGAGTGATAACGGTTTTAACCGTGGCGGTTTTAACCCTGGCGGTTTTAGCCGGCCCGGCAGACTGGTCCGCCCCGGTTCAACCCGACAGATCAAACTCTCCGTTTTTTTAAGCGAAATTGATAATGACGGTTTTAACCGTGGCGGATCGACTCGACAGATTGGTCCGCCCCGGTCCAACCCGACAGATCAAACTCTCCACTTTTTTAAGCCAAATTGATAACGAAAGTTTTAACCGTGGCGGATCGACCCGACAGATTGGACCGCCCCGGTCAAAACCGACAGTTGTACCTCTCCGTGTATGCCCAGCTAATGATCTAGTGTGTGTGTTAATTAAAAAACTGGTGTGACTGGTCACACAGCACACAACTTTCTCTTACCTTCTCTAATCGAAAGTTGTGTACTGTGCTTGTAACACCAGATTTTTTTGTGTCCAGATATATTTAGTTTCCGACAGTAAGGTACATTTGAATTTGAAAAATTTATAACCCAATTGTTTATTTATATTTTGTTACCATGGCAACCATTTCTCCTGTCTTTCCGATGAAGTACAAGAGTAAAATGGTCTTCATAAGATTTCAAAGGCAAAATGAGAATATACATTTTAAAGAGAATCTAAAAAATAGTTGATTTATGTACTAAAAAAAAAAAAAATAGTTGGAGCTAATTTTGAGAAAATCGAAAGAATTTTTGACATGATCGCAATACTTTCTCTCTCCATACTATATTTCATATATAGGGTAAGAGAAAGTAAAAAGCGTTGTAAAAATATATTTTTTTTTTAATTGAGCCGATTTTTTCAGTCGGGGGAATATAATTATAATATATTTTTTTTTAATTTTATTGCTTTTTTAATTGATTCTGAGAACGCGTGACATCAGAGCCTTGCAGAGTTTTGCTTGCAGACGGCTTAACCTTATGCTGAAAGCAGATGATTTAAGAAAGTATCTCTCTCTCACTTGCACTCACGGTTTTCTCTCTCGTTCTACTCGATGAATAAATCAAAAGGAAAGCAAATTAATGTATCATTAATGATTCTCGTTCTTTTAAAAATACTAGTTTTTTATTTCTACTATTATTTTAAATAGAATATATAGAATTCTAGAAAAATAATAAAATATATAGAATTTTTCATCAATTTATAGTGAGTTCGATATTGCTATAAATGATTCCTTCTTTTGAATGCGCTGTTAAATAATAAGTGAACTAAGATTTGTTGATATTAAAATAAAGAGATTATTTAATTAAGCTAACTTATTAAATGCTTTCGGACTCTCTTCTACTATCTAATTTTCTTAAAATAACTAAAAATAAAATAATTGTCTCCCCCCCCTAATTGTCTCGGTACGCCCCTGTTAATGCTGTCGAATTCTAGTGAAATCTGAAATAAATAGGGATCTAAATGGCCTCAGGTGCCAAAAAAGACCTTAAACAAATAAAAAAACTGATTTATGGGTTTTTTTTATTGCAGTATTTTTAAAGTTACTATCTAAAAGATATGAACATTCAAAATAACTATAATATATTTTGATAATATCTTTGATTTAAGTCAAAAAAACAAAATTATTCCAAAAATTTCGAAATTAAAAAGATTATAAAATTATTTCAAAATTAGATAATATTATCAAAAGTCCCCTTCCCCTTGCATAATTTACTTAGACGAGTATTTATATGGATGCCAAATAACAGGTTGAAAGAATTTTAAAAATGCTTCTAAATCTATTGTTTCTCGTTTGCATTTTCTTCCAAGTTGATGGTGAGTTCTGATTTCTAAAATGCTTTTAAATATAATAATTTTTATTTTTATTTTTTTTAGGACTAATAAAAATACCATGTTTTGATCCTAATGTAAGAAAGCCAATATTTTTTTGAGTAAAATCTAAATTAGGGTCCGATCGAAACAAGATTTTCAGCCGAAACCGAATATTCTGCCTCAACCTTAGTTTCGGCCGAAAGCGAAAATTTCCTATAAAAAATTTATATTATTTTACTTTTTTTTTTTGAAATTTTTTTCCCCTCCCGTGAAAATCATTTTACCTTTTTTTAGGGAGACTAAATTTTTTTCTCCCTCAAGTGCAAATCATTTGGCCTTTTTTTTTGCATGCGAGTCTCATCCCATCTTTTCAGACTCAGGTTTCGGCCGACCGAAAGTTTCGGCTACTTTTTGGCCGAAACCGAAACTACGGCCGAAACCATGATTTTTGGCCGAAACCGAATTTCGGTCGGTTCCTAATCTGAATATATTTTTTTTTAATCTCCGAAAAAGGACACAGGGGAAAAATAAATTAAACAAGGACAAAATTTTTAATTATTTTTTACTTTCTCTTACTATATATGATAATATAAAGAGAGAGAAAGTATTGGTTTCATGTCAAAAATAATACGATGTCGAGATTTTGATGGATATGCACGTTTTGAGGACCCCTGAATTCAAAAAAGTGGTTTTCGCGACACGGTCTGTATGTGTGTCTGTGAACAAAATATACCAGGAACGAAAAGGGCTAGGAGATTGGAATTTTATATTTAAGTTAGGCACCCCTTTGGCACGTGATGCGAAGCTTTTGAACGAAATCGGCCAAAGAGGACTAATACTTTACTGATGTACTTTTTCAGTTTTTTTCAATTTTCTCAAAATTCGCTCTAACAAAATCAATTATTTTTTAGATGCTCTTTAAAAAGTATATTCTAATTTTGCTCTCAAAATTGTTTGAAGACCACTTTACTCTTGTACTTCATAGGAAAGATAGGAGAAATGGTTGCCATGGTAACAAAATATAAATATTTTCCCAAGTTTATAAATTTTGCATCTTTCTTGAATTCTAATATATCAACGGAAACTAAATATATCTCGACACAAAAAAATCTGGTGTGACAAGCACAGAACACAACTTTCGATTACCGAAGATAAGAGAAAGTTGTGTGCTGTGCTACCAGTCACACCAGATTTTTTTTTAAACTACAGTATATGGATGGTTTGGTTTTTAATTTATTTATTTCTTAAAATTATTGTAGTATTGAATTAATAAATATTGAGTATGGCTATACGTTTATCAAATAATGGGGTCCATAGCTCTCTTATTTTTTATAATTTTTGATGAAAATTCATCAAAAATTATTTAAATAAACAGGACAAGGCATATTTTTCAATAAAATATATCATTATTAAAAATTATATTTCAGAATAATTATATAGTTAAAGTCACAAAAGTTTCTATGACAGAACCAAATATTCCAAATTTTGCATCGCTAAATTCAAAACAAATATATCCAAAACAAATCAAGGAGGATGGTAAAATATACCTCAATGGATCATTTGTTGGTGATGAAGTTCTAAATCAAGGTTTTGAAAATGCTTGGGTATGTGAAATTCCAAAAAAAAAAATCTAATTTTATAGATCTATTTATTATCTTTAATAAATGCGCTTTTGTGTGTTTTCAGGTAGTTCAAAGGGGTTTTATTGGGAAAAAAGAGATAGCCGAATTGTATGCCAAGGCCATGCGTCTTTGCAGATTTAATATTTTATGGAAATTTGAAACTGATATGTTTAGACAAGGAAAAGGGAATTTTTTGAAGGAATGTGCATTTAATAGGGTAAGTAAATATTTCTTATTTTTTCTCTAAAAGCGTGAGTTGAAAAATTTTTCCACTGAAATATACAAAAAAAAGAAGGCCTTCTAAACAAAGGCGATTTTTCCATGAAATTTTGAAACAAAAAAAAAAAAAAAAAAAAAAAATATATAAGCTTATGTCGACATGGAAAATAAAGTGCAACAAGCTCAGGACACAACTTTCAATTAGCCCTCGGGCTTGGTCTAGTGGCTAACACGCTGGCCTTCTAAGCCAAGGGTCGCGGGTTCAGATCCCAGGTAGTCCGATTAAGCCAGGGGCGTATATAGAAATTTTTTTCGGGGGGGGGGGGGCTGAACTCAACAATTTTTTTTTGAGGAATTTTTTTTTTTAAGAAACTACATTTTTTTCTGTATATCCCTATATATGTGTTTGGGAAATTTCGGGGAGGGGGGGCCCCCTCGGCCCCTCCTTATATACGCCCCTGGATTAAGCCATTTGGATACCAAATGGCTTAAAAAAGAATGCCTGGTCCCCAAATAGATATATACATTTAATAACGGTTATCGTTAATGTCTTATATGGCCTAAGTTGCCGAAAAGACTGTGTGAATGTGTGTGTGAGTGTAAGTGTGAATGAGAAAAAAGGGTGAATGTTAAAAAAAAAACTTTCAATTACCGAAGGTAAGGGAAAGTTGCGAGCTGTGTGACCAAACACACCAGATTTTCCCATCTTAATTGTGTTTGGTCTGTGCAATAGTCATAAGCTCATTGCGTATGCGTGTTGAGCGAGTCGCGATGGACCAAAAATCGCTTCATGATCGAGCATTCCTTTTCTATTCTACCAATATATGCCTTTTACATTACATAAGATTTAAGAGATAAAATGATTAAACTAATCAATTTAAAAATTTTAATTTCCAGACTCTTTATATTTTTGATCATGTTTCATTGGAGCCACGGAATCTTCCATGTGATTTGAAACCAGGCAGTTATAAACTTGAAACTAAATTTATGTTGGAACTAAAGTACACTTTCATGATAACTTGGTGGTTTGTTTTAATGTAATTTTATAAAAATTCAATAAAATAAGGGCATAAAAGCCATGGCAGCTGAACGCCCGGACGTATTAATAAATAAACTGAATGAAATAATTATTTTAATTTTAAATTAAATCTAAAATTCCTTTCCCTCTGGTGCCGAGTGGTTGACAAATGTCAATATCGATAATCTTAAAGCCAAGGCGCACGGGTTCGGATCCCTGGCAGTCCGATGAATATTTATTTAAATCATTCGAATACCAAATGGTATAAATAGATTAGCCTGGACTCCCACATAAATGGTATATTAAAATAATGAGTATCGTTAAAGACTATATGGCTCAAGTTGCAGAAAAGACAAAAAAAAAACTTTAATTTTTTGTTTTAACTGTTCACTGTTGCAAGTGTTTTCCATTTATTTCGCAATTGGATTGACCACAAATCCAATTGAAATAAATGGAGATGGAGCCTAATAGCTTTGGATGCCGAAAAAGACCTTAAATGAAATTAAAAAAAAAATCTGGTGTGCTTGTCACATCAGAATTTTTGTGTTGACGTTTATTTAGTTTCCGAGAGTACCGGTATGGTACATTTGAAATAAAGATGTAAAATTTAGATGCAGAAAAATATTTATATTTTGTTACCATGGCAACCACAACCATTTCTCCTATCTTTTTTATGAAGTAGTGGCGCGTATAGCCTTGGTAGTTGAAGCGCCCTTATTCCCCAACAAAAATAAATAATCCTGTGAAGTACTAGAGTAAGGTAGTCTTCATAAATGAGAATATACATTTTAAAGAGCATTTAAAAAATAATTAAGGAAAGGTTGCAGGAGCAGAGACTAGAAGCCCACACAGAAAGACATATAAACAGACCATGTTGCGAAGACCACTTAAATAAAAATTTTTGACATGATCGCAAAATATATAGTTAAGAGAAAGTAAAAAGCAAATTTTTATCTAAGGATGCAACTGATTTTAAAGTAAAGTAAGCTATATCAACATTTCAACAGGGTTGTATCATTCATTTTCAGGGAATATTATTGTCCTCAGGTGATTAACAGCTCATAACAAAAAAATTTATCATATTGAGTGTTTAGTAACTGATAAAGTCAAGTCAATTTCTCCTCTATGAGGTTATATAAATCAGTCACAATCGATAGTTGTTAAAATCAGTCACCTTACAAGATCAACATGAAGGTCTACTATTTGTTATTTGCACTTGGTAAATATATTTTTAACGTTGACTTAAAGTAAATTTACAAAAAAACTTTATTTTTTTTATATAAATATTCAATATATTTATTCATCATATGGGAAAATTTCAAAAAAAAAAACTTATTAAAAAATTTATATTAAATAATTATCTGAAATTTTTCGAGATAGGAGAAATTGTGTAAATTGAGAAAGGATGAGGAAAATTTATAGGAGTAGGTGATTTAAGTTTAAAAAGAAGGTAAAAATTTAGTTAATTACTTAAAAAGTTTACTTTTAGTCACTTACGGGGGACGCCACTGATCGAAAATTAAAAACAACTTGAGAAATGTGGAGTAAAGAAAGGAAGAGTAATAGGACTCAAACATTTAATTTTTTTCAGCCTTAGTTTTAGGTTTATCTTATGCAGAACCCGATTGCCAAACTATTAAAGCCTGCACACTTCTCTATGCTCCAATTTGTGCAAAAGATACAGTTGCAGGAGTCTTCAAGACTTTCCCCAACGAATGTTCCTTGAAGGCTCACAATTGCGGCAACCAAATACGTAAGTCTTTTATCATTTTTTTTTTTTTTTTTGTAAATAATTCAAGTGCTTTTATCCTTTCTCTAATCTATATTTATATAGATAAGAAAACTACAGAGTTAATTATCAATATCTTTTTTTTTTTTATAGAATTCATGCAAGTGAAAAAAGGAGTATGTTGAAAAATAACATCTAAATATACGAAGATTTATTTTGGATCCCACCTAAAATAAGAGATGTTGATTTCGTATTCAAGATAATGAAGTGATATGCCAGATAAAGATTCATTTTATTATTTAATAAAATTTTCTTTGTCTATTCTAAATTAATTTATTCTCTTAATTTTTGAATAAATTATGTCTTAATTATTATTAAAATTACTACTTTTATTCAAACAATTTGATTTTTTTATTTTATTATTTACGATTCTCTGATGCTAAGGCTATTTTCATTTTTAAATGGGCCGTAACGCAGTGGTTAAGTGCTTGCTTATTGTGCTAAGGCTCAGGTGTTCGTAACCCGTCTCATGCGACAAAACTTTATTTCAATTGAATTGGCTATGAATCATTTGAAATAAATAGGGACTGGTCTAAATAACCTCCGATGTCAAAAAAGATCTTAAAAGAAAAGAAAAAAAAACTTTCAAATTAGAATTTACGGCAGCGCGGTAAAATGAAATGATAGGAAAAAAATTAATGGTGAAATTTTTAGCTGAAAAATCATTCTTTCTAATTGTATATTCATCATAATTATACCTCTTAAGACAGAGGAGTTATTCAAGCCCCTAAACTTTTTCGTGCATGCCTCCCTACCCCGCCATTATACACACATGCATTGTAAGACGTTGTCAGGTCAAAAAAATTTTGCTAATGGCTTTCGTTTTTTTTTTTTTAATTCCATTGAAATTATCAACAACACCGTTCTTTCTGAAGTAATAGACAACAAGTTTTATGGAAGACTAACTAACGTAAGTCCCCTCTAGTAAGATTTAAATTAAAAAAAAAAAAAAATCTTAACAAGAACTACAAGACAGGTGTCCTATTTTCTAAAAAATAAATAAGTTTTTTTTTTTCTTTATTTTCCGACCTTTGACCTTGGGTCATTCAGCCCCACTTTTTATAATACATAAATAAATAAGTTAAAAGAATAATATTTGAAAAATTCTTTAAACTTTGACAAACAAAGATCAAATAAAATTTTGGTATAAGAAAGTCTACGCAAGTGTATAATGGCTGTTGTATAAACTTATCTTTTTACTGGTCAACGCACTATAGCTGAATCTCTTTTTAAAGTTAGGGAAAGAGATCAAGTAACCGAAATATATGTTTAAATTAAATATATAATACTATTTATATCAATAGTATAAAATTAATGTTATCATTAGAAAGATATAAAAAAAATTATCATCTGTGGTTATCAAAAGATCAAATAAAATTAAATATACTTCAAGTTAATTAATTAAGGGAATGTCAACAAACAAAAAGTGTCATCACCTCAAGTTAATTGATTTCTTAAATTTTCGTATTTTATATCGAACAAAAAACTGCGAATTATTCACTAGATATCGAATGGAAAAAAAAAAAAAATTATATAAATATTAATAAAAAATATGGTGTGACTAGTCGCACAGCAAACAACTTTCTCTTACCCCTCGGAAAGAGAAAGGTGTGTACTGTGCTTGTCACACCAGATTTTTTGTGTTGAGATATATTTAGTTTCCGACAGAAGATGTAAAATTTATAAGTATGGGAAAATATTTGCATAGCAACCATAAGAGAAATTCCTATCTTCCCAATGAAGAACAAGAGTAAAGTGATCTTCAGAAGATATCAATGGCAAAATGAGAATATACATTTTAAAGAGCATCTAAAAAATGATTTTTGAATTAAAAAAAAAATCGTTGGAGCGAATTTAGAGAAAATCGAAAAAAAAAAATGTCGACATCGAACCAATACTTTCTCTCTATATATATTAACATAGGCCTATATATAGGGGTAAGAGAAAGTAATACCGGTATACAGATCACAATGGGGAAGGGTTTAATGCAGGCGAAAGAAGGTTGGGAGGAAGCAAGTAAACAAGCAAAAATACGAGAAACCTGCTTTATACTCATGGGCGTAACTAGAAAATTTGGCTGGGGAGGGGGGCCATGGGACCAGCTATTCTCCGGAGGGCCTGGAAAGCTCCATATTTTCTCAATTTTTCTTGGGACAGAGAGCTTTCTGAGGGGGGGGGGGGGGTCAGGAGCCTTCTGGGGGCCATGCCCCTCCGGCACCCCCTTGTTACGCCCATGCTTCTCCCTCCCCTAACGCGTTACGTAATATGTGGACAACCCCTAAGGTATTTATTTAAAATTTATATAATATTCGTTTATTTAATAAAAATTGGGAGTGCGGAGATTGCTAATAAAGAGAAATAAAAAAAAAACTGTTTGATAATTTTATATACAGTAAAAAGGGAAAATTTCAGAGAATATAGAACGATGATCCTTTTTACTATCATTTGATTGGTTGAACGGATGGTTAGATTAAGATAAAAATATATTCTTTAATTATTAAATTTTAGTGGCATGTGAATATTCTCTAGGAAATTCTAAACTCATTACAAAAAATCCGATGCGAATTGGATGTGCGGTTTCCGAGTTATAGACAATTGAATTATCAAGATTTTTATTCATTTCCAATATAATTATTTCAAGCTCTTAGTTTGGCCGAAGGAGGGAGGGTCGTGGGTGACAGGTTCCCTCACCCCACTGCTCGGTTGTTGCTGAGGAGATAAACGCGCCAGGCGCCCTCCCCTCTTTTCTAAGAAAAATGATTTCCCTTTTTAAAAATAATAATTTAACACCTTTTTTTTTAAGTTGAATTTTTTTTTTTTGGACATTTGGAAGAAATATAAAAATTGAACGAGAAAATAAAAATTAATTAAGCAGTCAGAGAATATTGCCAAATAAATGATAGTTATATATTTAGTTAGATGTAAAATCTTTCAATTCTTCATTATCACATGGTTGTTATAAATATTTATTTGAACACAAGTGATATTTCGCTCTTGTATTACTGTAAGGTAGTTAAATATCAAAGTGTAAAATTTAATTTAGATGAAATGATTTGAGTACTTAAAACAATTTTCACAAAATATTACTGATGTACTTTTTAAAAGGGCATCTAAATAATTGATTTATATGAATTTTATAATCTAAAAAGTAAAAGATTTAAATTCTGTTACCATGGCAAACATTTCACCTATCTTTCCTACGAAGAACAAGAGTAAAGTGGTCTTCAGAAGATTTCAACGGCAAAATGAGAATATACATTTTAAAGAGCATCTAAAAAATAATTGATTTATTAATTAAAAAAAAAAAAAAAAAAATGTTAGAGCGAATTTTGAGAAAATCGAAAAAACTGAAAAAACTACATCAGTAAAGTACTAGTAGGCTACTTTTTGGCTGATTTTGAATAAAAGCTTATTTCCACGCCTCAGGGGGGTGTCTAACTTAAATATAAAATTTCACCGTCCTAGCTCAATTCCTTTATGCTTAAAATTGAACTCACAGAGGCAAGAGAATGTAAAAAAAAAAAAAATAAAATAAAATAAATAAATATCTCACGCCCCCCCCCCCCCTGCCCGTGAGATATTTATTTGGTTCCCAATGGGGCCGTGACTCAAAAAGTTTAACAAGCACTGAACTAAAGGTCTAAAGGGATGGATTTTATTATTTAATATATTTATGAGAAATAAGCATCGTTTTGATTGAAGACAAAATATTTTGAAATTTTATTTTTTCTCAAAGGATTGAATTTTTTATAGATAAATAGGCTGTCTTTTATTCTTATAGTTAAATAAAATTTCTAATAAAATTTTATAAAAGCATAAAAAGATGAAATCAATCAATTTGGCAATTATTTCAAATGATGGGAGAGCATCAATTTGTTTTTTCTAATTCGATCGGCGCCCAGAGTGTAGGCAGGGAGCCTCGCTTCACTCTTGTCTAGGCTTTTCTTCACGCGCAGATTCGCTTTTCAAAAAGTCGCTATATCTCTCTTATTTTTCGTTGGATTTGTGGAAAAATGCAAAACTGGTCTTTTCAATCAATTATAAAGCTATAGACATTTTTTTATTTAACTACGACCACATAAAATGGGGGTTTATTAATTGCCTTTTACATCTTCAAATTTTAACTGCCTCTTTCATTTTCTAATTATCCTAATTTATTGTTTTTAATTAAATAAACACATTTAGGCCTTGATATTGATGGCTGGGGGGGGGGGGGCATGGGCTATCCTCCGGTGGGCCTGGAAAGCCCCATATTTTCTCAATTTTTCTTGGGGCAAGAAGCTTTCTGGGGGGGGGGGGCGAGCCTTCTGGGGGGGCAGCCCCCCTCGGCACCCCCCTAGTTACGCCCATGTTTATACTATTTAAACTTATGCACAAATATTTGTCCCAATCTAACATAAGGCCATCATCAGTGTAGAACATATTCTTCAAGTTAATTAATTAAGAGAATATCAACAAGCAAAAAAATTGTGATCACGTGAACAGAAGTTCTCAAAGTTATTTCATCTATCGTCCATTTTGAGAATCAATTATTTTTTAGCCCCCAAAATAAAATTTTTAACTTTACCATATCTTAAACATCACAATTGTAGTCATTACTTTAATTATTAAAGTAATTATTGCAATTGAAACGGGATAAAACTGATTGATATGGCACCCTATAATTAAAGTTTAATTTAATTATAATGGGTCATATCAGTTTTATCCCGTTTCTGAGTTAGAATCTTATTTCATTTCAACCAAAATTTAGGATTATTCAAACAAACCTGTAATGTCTGACTTTATATAGAGCTGCTGGAAATCCAACCCTTTCTCAAAAGTCTTATATGTTTCGCAAATCTTAAATATTAAATTAGAGATGCTTGGTGGGATGATCTCCGACTAATAGCCAAAATAAATTTAAAAAAAAAAAAAAAAAAAATTGAACTGTTCAATATTAGACCTATAAGTTTTTTTTTCTTTATTTTCCGGCTGTGACCCGAAGCCATTCAGCATTCAAAATTTTTTTGGTTACAATATTGTACATTGTATATATAATACATATTAATAAGTACATAGATATTATAAGTTATAAAATATATTAAAAAATCTGGTGTGACTGGCGCACAGCACACAACTTTCTCTTATCTTCGGTAAACGAAAGTTGTGTTCTGTGCTTTTCACACCAGATTTTTTGTGTCGACATGTATTTAGTTCCCGAGTCGGGGGTATATAGAAATTTTTTCGGGGGGCCGAACTCAAAAATTTTTCTACGGAAAATTTTTTTTTTAAGAAACTATATTTTTTTCACACGAAATTTTTTGGGGACCATTTTTTCTATTGCGGAACCAAAGTTGTCCATCCTGCGGAAAAATTTGTTGCGCTGATGTCTGTATATCTCTATATATGTATATGTGTTTGGGAAATTTCGGGGGGCCCGGGCCCCCCGGCCCCCCCCCCCATAAATACCCCCTGTTCCCGACAGTACGGAACATATGAATTCAGATGTAAAATTTATAACTATGGGAAAATATTTATATTTTGTTACCATGGCAACCATTTCTCCTATCTTCCCTATGAAACACAAGAGTAAAGTGGTCTTCAGAAGATTTCAATTGCAAAATGAGAATATACATTTTAAAGAGAATCTAAAAAATAGTTGATATATGAATTTTAAAAAAAATCGTTGGAGCAAATTTTGAGAAAATCGAAAAAAACTGAAAAAGTACATCAGTAAAGTACTAGTACTCTTTGGCCGATTTTGATTAAAAGCTTATTTTTTCGGTCCCGGGGGGTGTTTAACTTAAATATAAAATTTCAGCCTCATAGCTCAATTCCTTCATGCTTAAAATTGAACACCCACCCACCCACACACCCACACACACACACACAGACAGACCATGTCGCGAAAACCACTTTTTTTGGATTCAGGGGACCTCAAAACGTGAAAATCCATCAAAATCTCGACATCAAATTTTTGACATGAATCCAATACTTTCTCTCTATATATATATTACATATATACATAGGTAAGAGAAAGTAATAAAAAAATATACTGTATTTTGTAGAAAATTTTCTAAAATTTAAAATATTAGATAGTATTAATTTTACTTTCGTTTTGTTTTTATATTGAATTAATTTGAAAAATATGTATTTTGTAAACGTTTTGGTCCAATGGCGTGTGGCAAAAAAAAAAATCTGGTGTGACTGGCGCACAGCACACAACTTTCTCTTACCCTTCGGTAAGAGAAAGTTGTGCACCGTGCTGGTCACACCAGATTTTTTGTGTCGAGATATATTTAGTTTCCCATAGCAACTTAGTTTCAAACTTGCATTTTAAATGTTGACTGGTTGAAATAAACTATGGTTATTTTTCAAAATTTTAATCTCATATTTGGACATTTTATACACAATATAGAATCGTAAATAAATACAAAATTTCATAAGAATTGGAAAAAAAAATTTTAAATGCGTAAAAAGTTCCAAAGGGGGACCCCCTGTTGAATCGAAATTAACATACAAATCCCTATAGGAAATTAACATTGTTTCTATGCGAAGATAAGGTGGAAAGGGAAGGAGTAGAGAGAGACGATAATGTTTGCAAGTGGGAGAGATATATATATATGTTTTCTTGGAAACAATTAAAACAGAAATAAAAAAAATAAATGGGAATTTAAATAATAATTGATTTTTAATCTAATAAAAAGAAAAAGATTTAAATTCCGTTACCATGGCAACCAGTTCTATCTTTCCTATGAAGAACAAGAGTAAAGTGGTCTTCAGAAGATTTCAACCGCAAAATGAGAATATACATTTTAAAGAGCATCTAAAAAATAGTTAATTTATGAATTTTAAAAAAAATCCTTGGAGGGAATTTTGAGAAAATCGAAAAAAACTGAAAAAGTACATCAGTAAAGTACTAGTACTTTTTGGACGATTTTGTTCAAAAGCTTATTTTGAGATTCTTCAAAGGTACTTAAGTTAAATATAAAATTTCAACCCGGTAGCTCAACTCCTTCATGCTAAAAATCTGTCCACACACACACAGACACACACACAGACACACACACGCACACACACACAGACCAATTTGCGGGACCCACTTTTTTGGACTCAGGGGACCTCAAAACATGTATATCCATCAAAATCTGGACATCGAATTTTTGACATGATCGCAATACTTTCTCTCTCTATATATTTCATATATAGGCTAAGAGAAAGTAAAAATTAAGTTATTGTTTTAATTAATTTAATAAACACGTAAAACCAGGGGGGAAGAGGGGTTTCAGGGTTAAAAGTCCGCAGGGAACTTTTTGTCTTTTTTAAAAAATATTTTTGCATTTATTTAAATATTACTAGCCATACCCCTCCCCTCCTCAAGGATCCAGTATAATCCAATCAAACTGGCGAGTTAAAAAAAAAATGATAATCTTCCCCTCTAGTCTCTTGTGCCACTGATATAGTATGTTAATTTCCCAAATAATTTTCCCAGATTCTCTAAAATATAAAATAAAAAAATTGAAGCGGTTCTCTTTTATTTTTTTAATCTTGTAATTAATAGGTAAATAAAGTGTAGGAGAGAACTGTTTAAATAAAATTCCCCTTCTCCTCCATTCATCTCTTTCAGGTTATATAAATAGAATGCAATCAACCTCTGGGATTCACTTGTTGGAAAGGACATCATTACATTACGATGAAACTGCTCGTTCTGCTCTTTGCTCTAGGTAAATTTAATGCAATCAAAGCGAATTTTTTGTTTGCCTCTGACTATACAATCTCATCAACTCTTCCTATATAGATTTATGTATTTTTCTTTTTTAACAATTTTTCTTTTCATTCCTCAGCTCTCACCTGTGGCGTTGTTTTTGGAGAAGATTGTAAATTTGCTTGCCCGGACAATTATAGTCCAATTTGTGGTCATGATACAAATTTGAATAAGGATAGAACGTTTCCGAATGAATGTACTTTGAGGGCATATAATTGTATTAATAAACAAAGTGAGTTCTTAATAATTTTTCAAGACTTTCGCATCTGACAATTAGAGCCCGTATATTCAAATCATTTGGTAGACATAATATATTTTGCATACATTTTAGTCGTATCTCATGTCTTCTGGATTCAAACCAAGATTTTCTACTTTTGCGGTGGAAAAGCGGGAAGTCATGATTCGAGTCCAGGGGCGCGATATACCCACTAAAACACAAACTTGCATTGCAAATTTATCTTAAACGATAAATTTACTTACGGTTGTTTTAGAGACTTGAAAACCTCAATTTCAAACAAAACTCTATTTTAATTGTTCAGAACGGGAAATCAAATTCTAACACAGTGGCACAAGCAGGTGGAAGAAGTTTTGGAGGTTTATCCCACAGTAGAGAGAAAATAATACCACTATAGTTTGAAATTGTTTTTTTCATTTGTTGTTATTATTAATTATTAAATAAAAAAGGAGAGATCCTTAAAAAATATAACCTTCCTCCAAGACGGAAATCCTAGGGTGCCTAAGACAAGGAACGAAGTTTTTACTTATTTGATAAGGTTTGTATTTTTATTTTTATTTTAATTTTTTTTTTTTAGGTTTCACTCAAACTAAAAAAGGACCTTGCTGAAACAACTGCCTTTAATAATTCTATCATTAATACTCTGATACTCAATGTATTGAAAATAAATATAATTTAAAATTATTTTGTTTTTTATTAAATTTATAGTACTTGGCATATTAACATTTCTCTAAGTATAAAATAAATATCGTACATATAAGAATAATGAATAAAGATTTAGCCAACTCCTAAGACTCTTTGGGAAATATATTTATTTCTCCATAAGCAATACAAATATTATTTTTGTTAGTAAAGATATGAATTATTTTATTTATATGCTGTACATTTTAAAATAGGAGTTTATATCTACAATATTTACAAAAAAAAAAATACAAAATTCATTAATAGACTATAAATTATTATTAATATTATAATGAATCTGAAAAAAAAATAGAAAAAATTTTAATGTCTTTCTGAAAAATACTTTATTAAAATCTAACAAAAAGTTCCTACCTGAAAATCATCCATAAGTTTTAAAACTCGGGCTGTGGTCAGAAGATCCGGAATTGATCTGCGTCTCCTTTTTCCATTAGTCATTAACACTAAATTTGCGTTACTATCATTTTGTCCTTGCAATTTTCGAATAAGTTGCTGTAACAAATAATTCAAAGTTATGAGTTAAAATAAATAATTTACTTTTGGATATAAAATATGAAATACTCATAGAAATAAATGAGGAAATTTGAAAATCCAAAAATTATAATAGGCTTAATCAAAATTCTCTATAAGGTTTATTCTAAGGAACAATATTCATATATTTGAAAAAATGTATAGGCCTACCAAGAAAATTAACTGCACTTCAACCATTTAGAAATCGTTCTTGAACACGCCGATAATATATAATATTGTAATTTGTTTATAATAAACAACACATTTATTTTTTAAGTAATTTATTGATGTCAGTTATATCAAGTTTTATTGAAATCTTAATTGAACGTTGAATCAAAAAGCGTGACGCACGAATAAAGATAATTTTTTATTCAGAAAAAGCAAAAATAATTAAAGAAATACAGAGCACCTCTCATAACGAGTAATTCGTATAACGAGCAAATTAAATTATAAAAGAATGACTCGCTTAACGAGCGACTTTTCGCATAACGAGTACAAAACACGGAAAAAATGTCTCTCCAATTAGTTTATAATTTGGCTTTTATATTTAATATTTTCGCGCTTTTAAATTTAGTTGTTACAATTTACAAAAAAAAAATTTTATTTAATTTAAAATGTAGAAGTAGTGTCGCTTGTGATCCTCCATTTTCTCAAACTTCTGTTATAGTGTTAAATGTACATAAAAAAAAATTAATTGAATTTATTATTAGGAAGTTAATCAGGAAATAGATTTGTAATTTTTTGTGAGAAAAATTTATTAAACTCTTTCAAAAATATCTCAGAAGAAAAAGTCGAAAGAAAACAGCCATAAGAGTGTATTTTTTCGACATGGAACGCATTAACGTATTTTACATCAATTTGTTCGAAATAGTGACTGTGAGATAGTATAGATATAGATAGTATATAGATGTATAGATGGATGCCCACATTTATCCATTTTTACATCAATTTATGTAAATATTAATTTATCGGAGACAACAGCATTGGATAGGGGGGAGTGGAGAGGGGGAATAAGGTCCGCCGACCCCTCACCGCAGGAATAATAAGGGCGAGGACAGAAGACATTAATTTATATGAGAAAAATTGTTTCGTATAACGAGTGTTTCGCTTTACAAGTTTGATTCTGGAACGAATCAAACTCGTTAAGCGACGTTCCACTGTATATTAATTGTAAATTTCTAAATTAAATAAGAAAATCGTAAATATTTATCGGAACAGATTAAAAGTTAATTAAAAATTAATAAACAATGGTCTAATCCTGATTAAAGATTTTTATATTTCAATGATCCCGGAAGACTATAAACGGCAGGTTTTTTTTTAGATGAAATTGTTATTAAAAACATTTTCGCAATGGTAATGTCACGAAATCAAACACCTATATAGATAAAAATGACTAGACCTCTCAAGTAAGTGATAGCATCATTTTCTGATAAAATTGAATTTAGCACAATGACAAATAAGTGAATTCATTTTCCAAATTATCATAATGAGTTGATAGTGAAATATTATGAAATTGTTCCATCATTATTTTGTATCGACTTTTTGATTTTATAATTTTTATTAATATTAATTTACCCCTCTATTCTTTGTAGTGTTTTTTAATAAATATAATAATTAGAGCAGATAGAGAATGCTGTTAGGCATTAAGACCCTAATGAAAAAATCTTTTTTCGGGTAGATTTTTAACGTGAAGAAGAATTCGCATACTGGATGTCTAGCTTTGTATACGTGGGAGAATATTGTTACGATTTTTTATGTATTATAGATCAGCAAGTAAAAAAATTAAATTGAATTATACAAATAAAAACACCAGAGGCGTACCGAGGGGGGGGGCGGTCCGCCCCAGGCCCCGAATCGGCATAGGCCCCCAAATATTTGTTTTGGAGAGGCTCCGGGGCAGCAGAAAAATTTAGTTTCCAAAAAAAAAAAAAAAAAAAAAAAAAAGGTAAAATAATTTCAACAGGAGAGGAAAAAAAATGTTTCGCAGGGTGGAAAAACAAAGTTGAGGATAAAATTTTCCCGCAAGGTGGCAAAAATTTCGTCTTCCAAAAAAATAAGGTAAAATAATTTTTTCAGGAGAAGAAAAAAAAATTTCCGCAGGGTGGAAAAATAAAGTTTCGAAAAAAAGTTTTTCCACATTGAACTCTTGTATGTGGAAAATGTTCTTCTAGTTTCGCCTCAGGCCTCCAACTGTCTCGGTACGCCTCTGAAAAACTCTGAGTTATTTGTTTCAAATTATTTATTAATAATAAATCAAAACTTAATATGTGATTCGATACTGATCTGTCATTTTCAGAAGTGATTTCTTAACTTAATTAAGTGTTGATTTATTATTAATAAATAATTTGAAACAAATAACGGAATTTTTTGTATATTTCAATTTACAAAATGTTTTGAAACTTTAAATAATAGAATTAAATAAAGATTGTATAAGTAAAATATTAATTAGGCTCTAGGAAGAGGCATTTGAATTATTGTATTAACTTAACGATCTACAATAATTGCAGATAATGAATGTTGAGTCATTATATTAGATAGGAGCACCACCCTAAGACAAGACATTAAGAACCATCTGTGGTAGTAATCTATGGAGGGAGGAGCAATTATTACGAGGACAATGTTAAATTTAGCAAGGGGTGGAACTCACCTGAACCAATTTGATGAGATAGACGGCAAATAGCAGGAAGGATATGGTAAGAAGGGCTGTCTCATTCGAAGGGAACTCCACACCCTTATCACCCCTCGCTTGCCTCGATATTGTTCTAGGGCCGCCAAATGCTCGATTGATCCTTAAATCTGTTCATTTACTGTATAAGCCATCCATGAGTTCAGGAGGTGAAATAAATTTTTTATTTAATCTGTTAATCTTATTCTAGGTCTTATTATTTTTGAAAAAATTTTTTTTAGATCTGTTCCTGGATCGCCTTAGATAGAATTAAGTAGGTAATTAAAAATTAAAATTAAAAACGCCGTGAATAATAAATAAAAAATAAAAAATACCTAATTCCATCTGAAAGAATCCAAGAAAAGAAATACCGAATAAATTTTCTAAAAAATTTTTTTATATTTTGTCCTTATCAGAGCAAACAAATTCTGATAACCGCTGGTCCGTATCACAGTGGTAGAGTTCTTGACTCTTGTGCTATGGTAGATCAGAGGTTCGCATTCCGTCTCATTCGACAAAAATTTATTTACAATTGAATTCGCTATCAATCACTTGAAATAAATGGCTTCCGAAAAAGATCTTAAAAAAAAATTCCGATAATAGAAATTAAAGACATTTTGAATTTAATTGTGGTTTATTGTGGCTGCCAAAATTTTTGTAGTTGATTTGTATTATTAATTACTAATTAAAATAAACTACAATTAATGCCAAAAATGTCTTTTTATTAACCACTTAGTGCTTATATAATAAATATGATTCAAATTTAAAAATAAATATACGAACATAATTCCCGTAAAATGTTGTCTTTTAGTTTTTCGAGAAATTGCATCTTGCCCCGAATCGAGTGATCGTTTTGACTTTCCAAAAAGAGTCTCTTGTGGACAGAAACGAGCGTCTCCATCTCCGAAGGAGTCAGTGCTATTGAATTCTCGGTTTCATTTTTTTTATTCACATTATCACGTTTCAAGTTCTCTTTTTTTTGGCAAATCCTTTATCATCTCAAGAGATGTCGTTGTGATTACAGGCTCAACTGTGATAGTTTCTAAAGTGGTGGAGCTAGAATAGTAAAAAAATGAATTATTAATTAAACAATGCTTTGACCTATGGCTCAGAGATAGAGCATTAGTTTCTGGTGCCAAAGGCCGAGGGTTAGCATTCCTTCCCAGCTGAGAAATTTATCTATTTTTTTTTTCAATTTCATTAAAGTCTTTTTCGGCAACGAAGGCCATTTAGACCCAGGATTGGTAGCCAATTCAATTGAAATAAAATGTCGCATGAGACGGGATACGAACCTGCGACCCTTGGTACAAAAGACCAGCATGGTTCAGGTTATTATTATTTGTTACGGCGCTTTCAGCTGTCATGACTATTTGTGCACTGAATGCGATTTAAGTATTAATTATATAATAAAGAATTTTTCTTTAACAAGACTGTGAGTGTTGTTTATTGGCGAGACCAAACATCCCATGGCCCCCGGGAATCGAACCCAGGATCTCCGGCCTTTCCGGGGCATAGACATTGCACCAGGCCACCGGACCCTCGACCTATACCAATAAAATTCCCGGGGCCATGGGATGTTTGGCATCGCCAGTAAACAACACTCACAGTCTTTTTAAATATATCTATGACTAGTTAAGTCCGAATCGAGGTATTTTGAATACTATTATCTTATTCAAATATCGACGTTCTAATTAGCAGTGTCTAACTCCACTTTTTTTCGAAAATCATTTTTTTGTATTTTCTGTTGAAAAATATCATTCTCCTTATGCCCTGAACTGGGTAAGAGCGTAATTCAAATTTTTCAGTTCGGAAAGTTGCCGCACGAAAAGTGTTTAACAGTGGCTCTAATAATGACAATGAAATGTTTTTTGGTTCTCCTGAAAAATAAACAAAAATGGAGTTAGGCACTTAACTAATTAGAACGTAGATATATAGATCTCGAAAAATATTTAAAAAATTTTCTTTTTCGATTATATCTCTCAGCCTAAAAAAAAAGTAATTATTCAGAGATAAGTTGCTGTTGATGTTCGAAATCAGGATCGTTAATAGACTCCCGAAATTAGCGAAACATTCTCCTGATTACAAGAAATAAATACTGTAAAAATTATCATATAATTATTAATTTTCTTCTTGAAGCTGATGGTAACTTGAGCAACATGACAAATATAAATTGTAATTTTTTTAAAATAAACATCAAGCCTGAATATCGACGTTCTAATTAGTAAAGTGCCTGACTCCATTTTTGTTTATTTTTCAGGAGAGCCAAAAAAACATTTCATTGTCATTATAAGAGCCAATGTTGACTTTTCGAACTGAAAAATTTGAATTACGCTCTTACCCAGTTCAGGGCATAAGGAGACAGTGGCGGATTAATGCAATTTTGTCGGGGGGCGGTTTTTTTTTTCAATTTTTTTTTTATTTAAGGACTTTGTCGGCATCTATGGACATTTAGACCCCTTTCCTATTTATTTAAATTGATTGGTAACAAATTTAATTGAAATTAAAGAGCGGAAATCATAATTTTTTTAGATTACTAGTTTTTATAACTGTTTGTATTTCTTGTCGGGGGAGGGGGCGATCGCCCCCCCCCCCCTTAATCCGCCCCTGTAAGGAGATTGATATTTTTCAACAGAAAATACAAAAAAATGATTTTCGAATAAAAAGTGGAGTTGGACACTTTTCTACTGAGAGCATTGATATGATCCCAATCTAGGATAGAAACATCGCTTTTGTTTTTTTTCAAGTTAGCTGAAAAAAGTTAAATTTTTGTTTTTATCAACTGCTGACCAATTTTACCTCTAAAAACTTACATGTAGGAGGGGCCGAAAGCAATCTCTTTTTTTTCATCTTTTAATTACATTTTCTTTATTGAAAAATAATTAGAGTGTTGAGGTTTGTTAGAATTTTAGAAAAAAAGACCTTATCGAATTGTTAAAAGAAAAAAATAAATATTTGTAAATTCTAACATTAACAAAAAAAAAAACCGAATAATTAGGACAGCTTGCTTTGAAATCTCAGAGTCGCTCGTTTAGGATTTTTCACCCTGAGTTTACGAAGTTTAATTCAGTCTCAAGCCAAAGGCCAAGAATAAATTTTTTTAAAAAATGTTAATTCAGCTTCGACTACGAATATATCAAATAAGTACGATGTTCTCTGTTACTATTTTGTCATCAGAAAGAGTTGAATACCTTTGTTCTAGCTTCGTCATTTTTTCATCAATTTTTGAAGAATATCCTTGATTAGGAACTGAAATATCCACACGAATCCATTCATCCTCATCAGCCCTCAAAAGACAAACACAAAACATCCAAAATACGACCGTCAATCGCTGCATACTGTCAACAACTGAACAGGAGGAAAAGCAGGAAAAGAATTAACCATGCATGGGCAACTCACTTCTCACCTGGAACCACACTGACTCCACCCTGACACTAACTGGATCATAAATTAGCAACGGGAAAATAACACACATTTAATTGTTTCTTCTAATTTATTTAAGTTTTTTCTTCTTTGAGCAAAAAATATTTTTACAGTTTTTATATTAAAAGTATTAGCAATATTTGATATAGTATTATTTATCTATATCAAAAGATTTAAAGTCTCAGTTTCTTGATAATGAAATGAAAACATATTCTAAATAAAAAACAGTGGCTGTTTTAATAGGCAAAGAAATAGCATATAGAGATTTATTGCTTTTAACATTATGTATAATTGGACCCTGTTATGCAATGGTGTGTCAAAGACCAAACATCGAGTTTTGAGAAAATCAGCAATAAAGTTTTTTCTTTTCATTGGATTACATACTGTATAATTTTTCTTGTCAATTGTGCAAGTAACATTAAATATAAATTTTTTTAGGACATATTTCATAAAAAAATACTATTAATTAAAGCATTTGAAACAATATTCAGTGCTTAACTCAATTTTGAATTTTTTGGTCTTTGACACACCATTGCATAACAGGGTCCAATTAGGACTGAAAATTTATTTATTTAAATGCTTTAGAGGACTTTTTTCTTCTTTAAAGTGTCAATTATTTAGAAAAAGTTTCAGCATTGTTCTGTGCCCTTTTTCAGCTGTCATTTACAAATTATTTTTATTGATAATCTACATAAAAATTATTTGTTAAAAAAATTAATAAGATTTTATATATTTGGGAGGCCCGAAAACTTCTTTGAAACGTTGTCTCAGCATTCAGAAAACCCATTCAATGCAACTAAATTAAGTGTATAAAAATATGAAACCAATCACATATTTTTACTTGAATACATTATCTTTTTTTCGCACTATTTTTTCTGAAAGGTAGAGTGTAAAAACATAATTAGAAGTATATATTAATTTTTTTTTTTTTTTTTTTTTAAGGTCCTTCTCGGCATCTAAGGCCATTTAGACCCCATCCCTATTTATTTCAAATGATTTGTAGTCAAATCAAATGAAATAAATTTTTCTCGCTTGGGATGGGAAGCGAACCCGGGACTCCGGTGCGAGAAGCTAATGTCTTCCCACGAGCACGGCCCCGGGCTATATTAATAATTGAAATGTTTTTTTTTTTTTTTGCATCAAACCACTGGTCATCATAGACCTTTGGACCCTAACACATCCATTTTCAAAAAAAAAAAAAAAAAAAACTTTTTGCCTTCCCCTGGAAAAATTTTTACTGATAATTGAATCGTTTATTTAGAAACCACCTAAGTGCGCTTTTTCAACTTTCGTAAAACTAAAGAAAACTGTTTTGAGCTTAAGTTTAGGTCTAGTCTTCTTCAAATATTTTTTCCAAATCAAAAACATGTATTGGGATAATCAAAAGATGTATTTACCTTTAAATTGTACAGTAGCACCAAAAACACTTGATTTGAAATTTTGTCACTAGGTGGTTTGAAAAAACGATCAATTTATAAAATTAGTAGATTAGTAGACCTATATAAAAACATCCAAATTTTTTATCATATTTTCTCCATCTTTTTTTTAATTAAATTAAACGTTTGGAAAATTAAATTATCTAATTAAAAATATTTTAATTTATAATAACATAAATATTATCTTCTATCTTTTTTTTATTACGCCCTTTCAAACACCAGCCATTTTCTATCTTAAAATAGAAAATATATTAAATTAGATGAAGTTCAGGAACCTTTTTCATAAAATTCAATAGGATTTGGACCAAGAGGTTAATTAAAAGAAAAGTTTTTAACGAAACTTTATTTGAGCCCAAACAATGTTTCGTCCACTTGCTGTAGGAATTCTTCAGTGGTTGGAGTCATAGAGAGCCATATTATAAAAAAATTATTAAACATTCGGGCTTTAAAAAATGCAAAAACATGTTGCTAAGACTCTTAGCAAGAAGTTAGAAAGAAACTTGTCTATGTATTTTTTCTTAAAGCCCGACTGTTTAATAATTCGTATTAAAAACTTTTGACTTTTAATAAACCTCTTTGTTCAAATCCTATGGAAAATATATTAATATGAGGATGTGGTAGCCAAAGCGAACAAAATTAAAATCTATATTTTGTCGACGAAAAGGTAAAAAATGAGAAACTGGTATTAATATTTAAATATAAAAATAATTAAAGATTATGCTCTCAATTTTGTATGCATCTCAACTATTTTTATTTTGTAATTCTTGTATAAAAAATATAATCTATTATAATAAAATTGTTTGACTGATCATAGGTCCTGATGACGAGTGCGATCGGCAATCGAAACGTTGACAAAATATTTTTTTTCGCCTTGATTGCCCTTATACTACATCCACATATTATAATAATCCAGCCATCAAGAAACAACTTAGAAAATATATTTTTTTGATGACGGCATTAAATCAATGGGTAATTATATTCAAATTATTTACTAAGTTTACTTATCAAAGAATTAAATACTAAAATCATATTCCTTTATATGTCTTTTAAGTATTCAATAATTCGAACTAGGTATATAGCTGAATGTTGATATTTGAATTTGGTAGCAACACAGCATTCCATTTTATTATCCAAACGCGGGCCGACGTTTCGGTTTTTGGCCAGATTAATGTCTGAAATTATATATCCTCGCCAAGATATTTTGGGCATAAACAAAATTTTATTTTGGGCATAAACAAAATTTTATTTTGGGCATTAACATAGTTGAGAGATTTACAATTGTGTATGATCAATATAACTTGGCGAGTATATATTATTTTGGACATTAATCTAGCCCTGAAGATGGGTTCATAGGAGACCGAAACGTGAATGAAAGAAAAACTAGCTGCGTTGTCCATTTTTCTACCAAATTTAAATACTGTAATCAACCATTGTTAAGTTCATTAAAACTAACTAAAAATAAATTAAGTTTTAGAGATCATTGTGTTAAATCAAGATAACAATTAGATGCCTCTCTGTTACAAAAAATGTACTTCTCCCCTCCTCCTATAAAAAATTACCGTTCGGGAAGGACCACTCTTCCAACTCAATATTAATTTAATAATCAAATTCTTTAATCATTTCATTATAAACATCTTGATAAAATGTATTTCTCCTTATGATTAACACTTTGTCCTCTTGCACCTTGTTTCTATATCTTTTTCATTAATTTTCACTTGAATAGTATAAAAAAAAATTGTGTATAATAATTATTATTGCCATAAGCAAGAAGATGACTTATTTTTTATATACATTTCAATTATAAAAATCTAATTATTCATTATCATTAAAAATAAAAAAGCTTTAAGCTTATAAAAAATTAATATAAATATAGAGATTCTTATAAATATAGAAAACTATTTTTTTGTTATTGTTATTTATAAGCTGTTGATTTTTGTAAAACTGTAAATTCATAAAGTCTAAAATCAATGATACACAGACATCGGAAAAACAAAAGAATTGCGGATGCTGACCAGAATACTGCAATTAAGATAAGATTGATCTGAAAAAAAGAAAAAGAGAATATTTAGCTATAAAAGAGTGGAAAACTTTTATTTTGGATTGTTTTAACTTATTATTATATTATACTTAATAGGGTCCGACCGAAATAAGATTTTCAGCCGAATCCGAAACCGAATTTCGCCCGCAATTTTAGTACATTGCAAAATTTCCAACGGGCAATTGGTCAAACAGAATGGACAGACGGACACTCTGCTTAGAAAAGAAGAATATACAGTATATATTGGTTACTAACACTTGCAGCACGAAAAAGGCTCTCGAATGGTTCCTCTTCCTGTCCGATGTATTTTAAATAATGATCACACCTGAAACAATGGCATACATATTATCTCAGAAATATTGTTTTGTATTTTAAAAACCCTATAAATTTTATATCGAAGGCTACCTAGCTGTGATAAAATCTTTATTATTTTACTCTTGTACTTCCTAGCAAAGATAGGAGAAATGGTTGCCATGGTAATAAAATATAAATATTTTCCCATACTAATAAATTTTACATCTTTTATTCATGGCGTAGTAGGTAGCGGCCTACCTCCTATACCAAACGTCGCGGGTTCGGACCCAGGCAGTCCGATGATTTTATTTAAGCCATTTGGATACCAGATGGCTTAAATAGAAATGCCTGAACCCCAAATTGATATATTAATTACAACGGTTATCGTCAAAGTCTTATATGGCCTAAGTTGCCGAAAAGACTGTGTGAATGTGTGTGTGAATGTGAGTGTGAATGAGAAAAAAGTGTGAATGTTTTTAAAAAAAAAAAATCTTTTATTCAAATATATCGGCGGGAACTAAATATATGCCGACACGAAAAATCTGGTGTGACAACTTTCGATTACCGAAGGTAAGAGATTGGTTTTATTTTTGTGAAACATTTAGCGTGTCTAGTATAAATAAATAAATAAAAGAAAGTAAAAAAGGTAAGACAAAGTAAATCTAAAAAATTTAATTTCAACAGCGCCTGTTAATTATGTTGTAAATTACTCTTTTTAGCAAGATTGAATGTCTAATACAGTCATTTGCAGGCGCAATTGATTGGTGCTACTCTCTGGTGGAGATGATTGAAATACGCTAATTTCAATAATCTCAATTAGGGTCCGACCGAAACAAGATTTTCAGCCGAAACCGAAACCGAATATTCGGCCTCAAACTTAGTTTCGGCCGAAACCGTAACCGAAACCGAAACTTGTATTTCCTATAAAATTTTTTTTTCATTTTACCTTTTTTTTTTGAATTTTTTTCCCTCTCGTGAAAATCATTTTACCTTTTTTTTTTTTTTTAGGGAGACTAAATTTTTTTTCCCTCAAGTGCAAATCATTTGACCTTTTTTTTTTTGCATGCGAGTCTCATCCCATTTTTTCAGACTCTGGTTTCGGCCGGCCGAAAGTTTCGACTACTTTTTGGCCGAAACCGAAACTACGGCCGAAACCATGATTTTTGGCGAAACTGGCCGAAACCGTAACCGAAACCGAATATTCGGTCGGTTCCTAATCTCAATTAGAGAGTAGAACCCATGCAATAGGCCTATTTCTCCCTAACGCCACTAGGGAGTAGCACCAATCAGCTGCGCCTGCAACGGAGAGCATTAAATATCAAGGAATATATTGTTGAACAGAAATAACAGTGGATTTTTGAAAAATTTCAGAAGAATTATTATATATTAATTAAAAAATTTTTTTGTTACAATAAATTTTCTAGAAATACAAATGAGTTACGTATGGAAAGGTCTCGCCCTTTAAACTATATAAAAAAAACTTTGAAAATGTTTTCAATTAAAATTAAAATTAAGTGCTTTTACAAAATTTCTTACTTAATAAAACAAAAATATTGTATAAAAGTTAGTTGTTCCAAAAAATTTAGAAAAAAATTATTAATCCAAATTCCTTTTAATAAAAAAAGTTCAATTAGAGATGGAGCATTATTAGCTTCTGATGCCAAAGGTCAAGGGTTTGCATCCTGTCCCAGGCAAGAAATTTATTTAAATTGAATAGGATAACCAGGGCCGTGCCTAGGTTATTTAGCGCCCGGAGCAAGTTAGTCCTTTAGCGCCCTCTGTATGTATTTTTTACATTGTCACAATAATGTTTCCCGTCCGGAAAAATGTTTTACCTTTTTTTTAGAGAAGCTAGATTTTTGCCGCCCCCGGGACCGAAATTTTTTCCCGTGTGGCGCCCCCGGAACCAAAAATTTTTTATTTTTCCCTTTTTGCCGCCCTAGGCGGCCGCCTAGTTTGCCTAGTGGAAGCGCCGCCACTGATATTAGCATTCAAAGATTCATCTGCATTTGCGCCCCTTAAAAATTTGCGCCCTGGGCAAAGGCCCCGGTCGCCCCCCCCCCCTAAGCACGGCCCTGAGGATAACAATCAATTGAAATAAATAGGAACGGGGCCTAAATGGCCTCAGATGCCGAAAAATACCTTAAACAAATTTAAAAAAAAAAGTTCAATTAGAGGAATATTTTGACAAGGATTAATTTTTAAAGATAAATAGCTATATTTCTAACTCTAAATGGCAAACCTAACATAAACATTACATTATGTTTTTGGTTAGAGAGAAGAGCTTTTTTAATAAATAAAAAAAATAATAATAATAATAATTACTATAGAAAAAAAATGTATAAAAATATTTTTATAAATTTTGATTTCATCCTTTTTACTTTCTCTTACCTCTATATATATGTTAATATATATAGGGAGAGAAAGTATTGGATTCTTGTCAAAAATTCGATGTCGAGATTTTGATGAATATACACGTTTTGAGGTCCCCTGAATCCAAAAAAGTGGTTTTCGCGACATGGTCTGTCTGTCTGTGTGTCCGTCTATGTGTCTGTCTGTGAACAAAATATCTCAAGAACGAAACGAGCTAGGAAGTTGAAATTTTATATTTAAGTTAGGCACCCCCATGGGACGTGACACGAAGCTTTTGAACAAAATCGACCAAAGAGTACTAGTACTTTACTGATGCACTTTTTCAGTTTTTTTCGATTTTCTCAAAATTCGCTCCAACGATTTATTTTTAATTCAAAAATCAATTATTTTTTAGATTCTCTTTAAAATGTATATTCTCATTTTGTCATTGAAATCTTCTGAAGACCACTTTACTCTTGTACTCCATAAAAAAGATAGGAGAAATGGTTGCCATGGTAACAAAATATAAATATTTTGCCATACTTATAGATTTTCATCTTCAAAATCGAATGTACCGTAATGTCGGAAACTAAATACATGTCGACACAAAAAATCTGGTGTGACAAGCACAGTACACAACTTTCGATTACCGAAGGTAAGAGAAAGTTGTGTGCTGTGCGCCAGTCACACCAGATTTTTTCTTTTTTATCTTGCGCCTTTATAATTCGTGCGTTTGCACAAACCGCTCCACGGTAAATATGCCCGTGACCTTAAATGACAACGAAGATGACATCATGAGAGAGTAAAAAGAAACAAGGTCGCAGGATGACGAGGACTCTAAGCTAGTTAGTTATGAGTAATTTTAATGATTGAAATTATGAAAAGATCAAATGAGATTAACAAAATAATTATTCAAAAATAATTCTACCATAAAAAAATTTGGTGTGACTGGTCGCTCAGCACACAACACAAAATGAATTTGAAAAATCTGAAATACTACATCAGTAAAGTGTACTTCAAACAATATCCACGAAAGATTTTACTGATACTTTTTAAAGAACGCCTAAAGAATAGTTGATTTATGAATGTTAATCAAAATCGTCAGCGCCAATTTTGTGAAAATCGAAAAAAAACTGAAAAAGTACTTCAGTAAAGTACTACTACATTTTGACCGTTATTGTTCAAAAGCGTATTTTAACTGTCCGGGTGGGTAACTAACTTAAAAATAAAATTTCAACCTCGTAGCTCATTTTCTTCATGCTTAAAATCGTTACACCCACAGAGAGATAGACCAAAATGCGGCACCCACTTTTTTGGACTCAGGGTACTTCAAAACGTGTATATCTATCAAAATCTCGACTTCGAATTTTTGACATGATTGCAACGCTTTCTCGCAATACCTATTTATAGGTAAGAGAAAGTAAAAAGCAATAAATTGTGTAGCTATATTGGATTTCAAACCTACCATCTACAACAAAAATACAGTGGAATCTCGCTTAAAGAGCATAATTCGATTCAAACTCGTAAAGTGAAACACTCACTACAACTACAAACTTATACGAAACCTCTTCATCTATTTCCTGATTAGCCTCCTAATAATTAATTCAATTAATTGTAATTCATGTACATATAACCCAAGTTTGAGAAAATGTACGATCACAAGCGACACTAGAAGATCGATGGTTGTGGATTAGAGTTTATTTCAACATGTTCCTAATATGTAATTATTAAAAGGCTAATTATTAATAATGGAAAATTTGATACTTTTTAGAAGTTTTTTCAATATTTAAAAGTTAACAGTTAACATTGTTAATAAAAATTAATTTGACCATATTTTACCGTTTATTCGAATTTGAGTTATTGCACACGTAGAAACTACATACATCAGCAAAGTGATTTTTGGTTTAGTTTACTTACTGAGTTTCCTGATTATTTTTTATGAAGGCATCGCAGAATTGTTGAAATCCATGATGAAATCGGGTAGCTGCAAGACTGGAGGCAACCGCGAAAGAACCATTGAAAATAAAAGCCGGTAATACGATCCTCCAAGGCTGTGGAGGACTGAAAAATACAAAGTCCTCTATGACTATGTTGATTTTTGCAATCAATATAATAATTAATTACATTAATTTATTTTTTATTTGTTTTTTGTACAATACGCAAAAGTATTTATTTTTTGGCCGACGGTCCATATAAATAAATTGATTTTTTTTTCAATCAAGGTCTTTATCGGCATCTGAGGCCATTTAGACCCGTCTTTATTTATTTTAATTCATTGCTAGCCAATTTAATGGAAAATAAATTTTTGTCACTTGGTACACTCCTGACCTCTAGCACATATCAGGGCCGGATTTAAGAGTATGCCGCCTATAGGCTAAAGTTCATTTGCCGCCCCCCTCTATCGGTCATATTTCCTTAATACATTTGTTGATATATGAATTGTTGCTGGTTTCAGAGGATGATTTAACGGAAGAAATAAAATAGCAAAAAAATTTTTCAGGATTCATATATTTGCAAATATTTCGGCTGACCTAACGCCTGGCCATCTTCAGTGCAGGATATAATTATTTGGAGATCCTTCGTCTGGTGAACAAACACTTGAATGCTTGTCTTCCCCAACTCTCTTTATCAGTGGCGTCATTTCAACTTTTTCTTGGGGGGAGAGGGGGCAAAATTTTAATACATTTGTTTTATAAGATAAAGGTATACTAAAATTCGTAAGGAAAATATTATTAAAGTCTGAAATACTTCATTTTAACTTCTGAAAAAATGCCAAACTGCCACCCCTTACACTTTTTGACGGTCTAGGATACAGCCTTTTTAGGTTTTTA
Source organism: Euborellia annulipes (assembly GCA_023213315.1). Lineage (NCBI taxonomy): Eukaryota > Metazoa > Arthropoda > Insecta > Dermaptera > Anisolabididae > Euborellia > Euborellia annulipes. The sequence continues at coordinate 46,955 of JAKCPI010012724.1, forward strand.
GGCTATTTAGAAATATGGCCCTGCCAATAGGTTCTCAAAGTGGGTGGGCGTTTGAGACTTTCGGAAGGGTAGTAGAAGACCCAGAGAAAATTAGGGGGCATTGAGATGGCGCAGAATGGGCGTGGGCAGATTAAAAAATGTAGTCTAAAAAAGGAAAAAAAATACACGCTAATCACGTACTAAAGTAAAGAAAAAATTAATATCGTTTAATTTTTACTGGGGGGGGGGGGGGGGGGGGGGGGGGGGGGGGGGGGGGGGGGGGGGGGGGGGGGGGGGGGGGGGGGGGGGGGGGGGGGGGGGGGGGGGGGGGTGGGGGGGAGAAGGGGAGGGGGGGGATTTTTGTTATTGTATTCATTTTTATCATCTGGATTTAGTACTGTAGCAGCAATGTTCGTAACTAAATGTTAGTGACTTTCTGTATTTTTTTAAGTAAAATCGAGCCTGATATTAACAAACTCCTTAAAATGCATAAATTTCAACCTTCTCATTAGTTATGTCATAAATGTGACTTTTGAATGTTAATAAAAATAATCCTCAATATAACTAAGTAAGCCCTTTAATTGCTCCCATTGAAACATTGTTCTTTCATTCTTCATTTTAAACTCAGAAATAAGATAGGGTTCATATCCTATTTTACGACTATAATATAATATTACACAATTAAATATAATCGTGGCAATAGCTGTTTTAAATTCGCGACAGGTGATAAGTAAAATTAAGATGGGGAGGGTGCAGGGGGTGGGGTTCTAGAAAAAAAACATTATCAAAGAGGGCGGTGAGCAAAATAAGGTTGAGAAACTATACTCTAGCATAAGAGGATAAAACTACTAGTGAACTATAGACCAGCGGCATAAAAAAACTCTGCTAGATATGATTTTTTTAAAATACTCATTGGTAGATATCTGATTGCAACAAATGGGGAGGGGAAGAATTCCCTTCCTCTCCAAATAAATAAATTTTAAAGAATATAAAATATTTTTTATAATTTCCAACAGTACTTAAAATTTTAACGCCATGTTCTCTCTATATAATAATCTTTATTTATGATTTTTCGGGATTTCAAGGGGGGAGGGTTTGGACTCCATTTATTCCCTCCGACTTAGGTCCTATCTCGTCCCCAAAAATGAATAAATTAAAAAAAAATATTTTATAATTTCTAACAGCGCGCTGCAGCGTTTAAAATTTTAGTACTCTATGTGTTTCTCTATTATAATTTTATTAATTTTTTGAAATTTCGTGGAGGGGGGGGGGGGTATTTAACCCTCATATCTACCTGACTACGGCCCTGGAATAGTTAATAGGAGACCGATTTGCATATAAACAGAGATGATATATATATACATATACTGGTATTACACAATGTTTATTTAAATAGAAGCCAACATGTGTGAATGATGTTTATTTTCCAGCCTACACAGATCTGTCAAAGAAGACTCTTCTTTTATTCATTGAATAGTAAGCAAGATAGATGATGATCATCTCTGACATCATCGGATATAAATGATGCTCACCCGTGACTGCTGTATCCTCCAGGACCACACATGCAAAATAAAACAATCCAAATGAAAGAGTAAATCATTGAGCAAAACGGCACATAAATGCAGATGTAACAATCGAGTCTTGGTGACCAATAGGAATTGTGCAAATCCAATTCATATGTAGTTTTATTGCTATTATTTAAATCTTGTCTAATGAGAAATGTCAAACTGCTATATAAATAACACGAGCCGCGAAAAATCTCGTCAAGCTGGGAGAGGCTAACGGATGCTGCAACTGCTGATAGACCGATCAATATATAAAGGATAATCTGAAGCCATTTCCAAATGAAGGAGACATTTGGTGCTTGAAGGAATCCAACAAATTGTTCGTAATTTCGGTAGAAGTGAAAACTGCTTTCTGATGGCATACTGTGTGTATGTGTTTCGAATGCGGTCAATTTAGGACTGCACGACTACAATATTCATTGCGCACAGGACACCAAATGACCTAGAGTGGCGCTGCCGATACCATGGCAACGCGCACGCAAACAATCGACACGGCCTCTTGGATTTTTTAGTGAATTTTTAATTTATTTTATTTTTTTTTTAAACATTCACACTTTTTTTCCATTCACACTCACACACACATTCACACAGTCTTTTCGGCAACTAGTTATTTCAAACAGTCTACATTTAAAATACAATTGAAATATACAGAGCCTATGGAAATTTTGAATCAACTTTTACTTTCTCTTACTTCTTTCTACATTAGTTAATATATAGGAGAGAAAGTATTGGATTCATGTCAAAAATTCGATGTCGAGATTTTGATGGATATACACGTTTTGAGGTCCCCATGAATCCAAAAAAGTGGTTTTCATGATATGGTCTGTCTGGTCTGTGTGTGTTCAATTTTAAGCATGAAGGAGTTGAGTTAGGAGGTTGAAATTTTATATTTGTTTGGCACCCCACTAGGGCGTGAAAATAAGATTTTAATCAAATTCGGCCAAAGAGTACTAGTACTTTGTTGATGTACTTTTTCAGTTTTTTCTATTTTCTCAAAATTCGCTTCAACGATTTTGATTAAAATTCAAAAAAAAAGAATTTGATTTTCGGTTTAACTGTGGTTTATTTATTTATTTATTTATTTATTTATTTTTTTTTTTTTTTTTTTTTTACAAAAAAAAACACACTTTTTTCTCATTCACACTCACATTCACACAGTCTTTTCGGCAACTCAGGCCATATAAGACTTTTTACGATATCGGTTATTAAATAATTTATCTATTAGGGGTCCAGGCATTCTTTAAGGCATCATTTAAGCCATCTGGTATCAAATTGGCTTAAATAAAATCATCGGACTGCCTGGGGTCCGAACCCGCGACGTTTGGTATATGAGGTTAACACGCTAACCTCTACGCCATGCCCCGAGGGCAACTGTGGTTTATTTGTAACAATTGAAATTTCCTGGCAGTGCCGTAACAAGGGTATGAAGCGCCTGTGGCAAGCATCTAACTTGCGCCCCCCCCCCCCAATAATCTAGTGTTTCCTAACCTTTTTTTGGCCAAGTTCCTCATTAATGATATATCATTAATCTGTGATAATACCCGGCTTATTTGTTCCTTCAGATTCTTTCTCCAACTCCAGCCAGCGTAATTGGTTAAAATTGTGGCCTTCATGCCAACAAAAATAAAAAAAAGTTATTTAAAAATTTGTCAAAATTCTCTAAACATAGGGGTTATCAAAATTTATATTCCACAAATCCTTTCTCTCGTTTAAATGACAGATAAATGAAATTATAAGATAGCACTAAAAATAAAAGGAAATTGATAATATGATTTAAAAAAAAAAGTGCAGGAGGTGGATTTGAACTCGCGAAGTTTGGTTACGCGAGAATGGAAAAAATATTAGTTACATGACGACGAATTAACCACTTGCGCCAAACTTTAGTGTAATTATTTAAGAAAAAAATAAGCCTTATGAGAAACATGAAATAAAAGAAGTATTAAAAAAATTTTAATATTTCACATATGATATATCATTTTTCTTTACTTTTTATACTGATTAATAATTTATAATCAAAATGACAAAAACATGCATAGTTTTCAAATAATTCAATGGGCAAACGTCAGATGCTTTATGCCTTGATGTAATTAAACCAAAAACTCTAACTAACATATAATACATGTCATTAATTCTTGAATTCCCCCTGATTCCAGAGAACTAAAGCCCTTTTAATTATATGATCTAATTTGGAAGTTATTGGCGATCAAAGTTAAGCTTATTTTCGACCTTAATGACATCATTACACTCAATTCTATATTATCGAAAAAGCTTATTTAGCATTGTCTGATTAAAACCAAATTTTTACCAGAGATTTACAATTAATAAATGAGTTTTTTTCTAAAGTTTCATTGAGATTGGTAAAGAAATAAATTAAATATTAAGTATTTTGTAAATTGAGTTTTAGAATTTGGGATCCCGGATGGGTAAAGAGAGCGATCTATGAACCGTGTCTAGGCTTCCATCTGAGATTCCAAATTCTAAAACTCAATTTACAAAATACTTAATATTTAATTTATTTCTTTACCAATCTCAATGAAACTTTAGAAAAAAACTCATTTATTAATTGTAAATCTCTGGTAAAAATTTGGTTTTAATCAGACAATGCTAAATAAGCTTTTTCGATAATATAGAATTGAGTGTAATGATGTCATTAAGGTCGAAAATAAGCTTAACTTTGATCGCCAATAACTTCCAAATTAGATCATATAATTAAAAGGGCTTTAGTTCTCTGGAATCAGGGGGAATTCAAGAATTAATGACATGTATTATATGTTAGTTAGAGTTTTTGGTTTAATTACATCAAGGCATAAAGCATCTGACGTTTGCCCATTGAATTATTTGAAAACTATGCATGTTTTTGTCATTTTGATTATAAATTATTAATCAGTATAAAAAGTAAAGAAAAATGATATATCATATGTGAAATATTAAAATTTTTTTAATACTTCTTTTATTTCATGTTTCTCATAAGGCTTATTTTTTTCTTAAATAATTACACAAAGTTTGGCGCAAGTGGTTAATTCGTCGTCATGGAACTAATATTTTTTTCCATTCTCACGTAACCAAACGTCGCGAGTTCAAATCCACCTCCTGCACTTTTTTTTAAATTCTTTTATTAAGTTTAATTTAGTTCTGTTAATCATTTGCCAACTGGCATTTTTGAAAATTGATTTTTATATATAAATAATAAAAAATAGGACTCATCCTAGTCATAAATGATTTTTACTTTTTTTTTTTTTTTATTTCCTTTCTCGTCGGGTTTGCGCATCCGCATCCCAGTTTTATACATATTATACGTTTTATACAGTTTTATCCGGGATTTTTGTATAAAACTGCAAATCTTGTATAAAACCCAACTCTGTAGAAAAGTCAATTTGTATTTCAAGTTGTAATATTCTGTTGTTATCTTATGAGGTGTGAATGAAAATTAAAATGATTTCTATTGGAGATAATAATTTGCCTATAATACAACAACCTATATCAACTGTTGATATTAATTGTGATTTAAAAGAAATTACAAATGAAACTTCAACGCTAAATGAGGAAGACACCAAAATAAATGTGACAGAATTCGAGCAAGAATCAACACAATCAGCCAAACCATTTTCTCATTTTATAAAGAGTATCAAACAAAATTTGATATTCTTGCCACTTTTCTGGCTAAGTATATTTTTTCTAATTTTAGAAACTCTCTTGCAAGTATTATATTGTATTTTCTCAGTAATTTGCTGTTGGGCGTTCCCATTATATCCGCATGCTAAACCTGATACAAAATATTTTTTCAAAAATAAATTCAATCTGAATTTATTTGGTCAATGTCTTTCTTCCTCAAAAAACGAAATCAAATCAAATATCTCAATTAATGATGAATGTAATTCTTTATACTTTGTTTTTCTTATTCCTGTAACTATCCTTGTAATTTTTGATATATTTTTTTCCCTTCTCTTCGGGTGGCTTTTTCTATTATGTGGATGTTATAAAGTTCAAAATAATGAATTTTATCTTTCACTTTCTTTGATTATCCTTACTGGAAATTGTCAAATGATTAAGGATGATAATAATATTCAACAAACTCCAAATGATATAAATGGGTTTGATTATTTATTATGTCATTTCTGTTATTGTGGTGATTTTGGATATATTGATTTTGGATATTGTTGTGACTGTGGTAAATGTGCTGAGTGTGATATTTGCACTGTTTGTATTGACTGTGGGAATTGTATTGATTGTAGTAATTGTGGGGACTTGGGAAATTGTGCGACTTGTTGTATATGAAGGCTTAAGTTGTCATTAAGATCTATTGCAGGTGTGGTCGATATTGTTTGTCTGTGGATCAAAAAAAGTCATCTTTTTAAGCGATCCTGAAGTTTCGAATTTGGAAAATGATAAATTAAAATTAACAAACTTTCTCTGCGAGACTTCTTAGGAAATATGCATTCTAAATCTATGCAGTAACTCTGGGTGATCTATTTTTTTAATATTTATAAATATTAATTATCTTTTATAAATTTTATTAAAGCTGGTTGCCAAATCTTTTATAAGATATATCAGTGGTTCCCAACCCTTGGGCCACGGACGTCTAAGGAATGATAAAAATTATATATATTTATAAAAAATTATATATATACACTGAACCTCAGTTTTACGGAAAAAGTGGGCCGCGCATCAAAAAAGTTTAGGTACCACTGATATATATAATTTACTTAATAAAGAGATGATTCTTAACAAAAATGCAGTTTTCGAAAATAATTATTTTATATGAAAAAATATTACAGATATGGGATAAATTTCATAATTAATCTTTTTATGTAATTATATTCAAGTTTCCAAGCAATAGTCCTAGTATCGATCTTTGTTTCTGAATTTAATTCCAAATCATCTTGAAAACGGTTGAGTGAGAACACCAAAGCTTTTAATTTAAAGTTTTTAAAAAATGTAACAGAAATTCGAAATATGCTCACCTTAGATGGATAATATATAAAGAACATTTTGCTAATTTGATTATTAGCTTACTACTATAACTAAAATTAAGATTTAAATATTTTATATATTGTTTTACTCTTGTATTCTGCCCTAATAAGGCTACTCCCCAAATAGGTGTTATTCGATGTCTCTGAGATTTTGGTTTGGTTGGGAACTTTTGGAACCATTATCAAGGAAGTAATGATAGAGGTGAATTGTTTTCGTTGTCTTTGTCTCTCCAACCAATTAGCACACCAACACTACACCCCTCAACCAACCATCTCAAAAGCAAACACAAGCTTCGTAGACAGTAACACTTCGTCTTGGGTTAGTGAGATTGAGGCCCTACCTAGACTAACCACAAACACACAACCAATTTTTCCTAAGATCCCAGAGATAAATCCAAACCTCTTACCTGACCTGAATTGGAGACTAGCAAGACTGACCCCGAAAACAACACACCATGTTTGACTTGAGTCGGAGCAAATGCACAGTGCTGCAGAATAAGCAGTCAAAAAGTCGTACAGTATTTATATTTTTAATAAATAATTAATAACAAAATGTGGTCTATAATTAAAAATTCCCCCAATAATAATTATTCAAACCACAAAAGCTATAATAAACACACCTCCATTAATTTCTAATCTAACACTATTGACAATGCTTCCAAAAGGAAAATCAAAACGTCGAATAAATCTCAACAACTCGAAAAAATTTATATATATATATATATATAATGATCAGGGACAAAGACATATACCGGTCCTTAGCCCTCCCGAAATCATCCTTAATAAAAAAATAACAATACAGAGAGAGAAATTGCTCTAAAAAGTGTTCTAAAATTTAAAAATAAAAAAATATTTTATATTTCTATAATATTTATTCATTTGGGAGCGAGGTAATTGAGTTCGTCCAAATAAACTCCTTCCGAAAAAAATTTGTGGCTACGGCCTTCATTATGATATTATAACAAAACTAAAGAGTTCTTATAAAGATATTATTAATGTAAGTAGATATATTTTATAATTTTAATGATAAAAGATGGTTTATAAAATTAAATATTTTCTAACGAATATGCCAATATTCTTGTCAACGGAGTAATATTCAGATGTAGCTACTATTTTTAATCATCTGTAAACAAAATGATAAGAAATTGGTGTTGTGTGATTTTTTTGTGATCTTTTTCTTTAAATGCAAAAGTATTAATATGTTTATTTTAATGTGCATACAATTCTTTTTTTTATTATGAATTTTTGTTGTTTGTACAGACCTAGTCAGCGAGGAGCTATTCCTCTTTTCTTATTATACATATAGAGATTACTTAAATAGAAGGTTGTTATTTATTTTATTGTAAGATGTCATATAGCTAATTTTATTAGGGTTGTATAAGAAATGATAAATATTAGCATGTTTGTTATTCTAATAATTTACCATGAATTTTTGTAAACTTAGAACTACAGTAAAAAATATTGTTTAAATATTTTAATATTTTTTAAATCCAAATGCTTTCCAAGTCTTATAGTCCAGGATCCCAGGCCCATTTTTACAAGTTATTACTATCAAGCTAATTTTCCGTGAGTAGCTTTATTTTGATGAGACGACTAACTTTTTCTCTTACAACAATTTTTGATTGTGGTAGCTAACGGGAGTAGCAGGGATATAATATTTCAATTTGACGATTCTCAAAAATGTATTATTATTTATGGGTTTTTTTATTAAATCTTAAGAAAATTATTAATATTATTGAAAATGTACATGTTCGAAGTGGGGAACTCTTTGATCAAACCATATATTTTGTAGGACAAATATTTTTTTTTTTTCAAAAATGTTAATAATTTTCTTAAGATTTAATGAAAAAACCCATAAATAATAATACATTTTTGAGAATCGTCAAATTGAAATATATCCCTGCTACTCCTGTTACCACAATCAATTGTTGTAAGAGGAAAAATTGGTCGTCTCATCAAAATTTTGATAAGACGACCAATTTAAGCTTCATTAATGAAGCTACTCACGGAAAATTAGCTTGATAGTAATAACTTGTAAAAATGGGCCTGGGATCCTGAACTATTAAATTTTAAATAAAATGAAAACCAAAACCTGAGTTAAATGAAGATACCTGTATCCTTAGAACGCTTTACATGGAAGGGAATATTTAAAATAAAAAATTATTTTTTAAATGTTTTGATTATTATCATCATATGAATTGCATTAATGTTAATATAAAAATAGTGTAAAATTAACATTTATTAAGGAAATTTATTATTTTTTTTTTATACAATATATAAACAAAAAAAAACAGTCTGATTAATGGGATTGTACTTTAAATACTTATTCTTATAATATTTTTTTTATATTTTTTATTTCAATTAATTCTATTATAAAAAACGATTTATTTACATAATAAATAAATGATAAGAAAATAATATTACATATTGGTATCATTGTCTTTTTTGGGGACACGTGGCCTCTTATTTTAATATATATACATATTACTTAAATATAATTAATATCTCAAGACATTTATTTTTTCACAATTTAAAATTATCCTTATTATAAAATATATATGTTACTCTCTTAACAAGGAAAAGTATCGTAAGATTTAAAGTGCCATCGTGATTTTCTTTCTATATTAAATATTAATATGCTTTATTTTATATGAAGGCACGATAGGTTCTATTATGGTTTCATTGTTTGGAAAAGAAATCGATAAGTATATATCCGAACAAGAGTATTTTTTTATTATCCCTATTATTACATATATATCGCCTACTGAGAATCATAGTTACGAAAGTCCGAAAATTCAATTTTTGAATTAGGTCTACCAAATGTTAAAACTTCTTTTCTTTTGAGTGCCAAAATGGCGAAAATATATTACCATTCTTTGCTATTGATTCTGGCCTATTCATTTGTTGCTCGGCTATTTAAATCTCTGTGTTTATAAAACTTACAAAAGCCTTTTCTCGAATTGTTGAATTTCGGACTTTCGCCACTAAGATTCTCAGCAGGCGATATTATACAGTATATATAAGGATAAATAAATCTTTAAATATATATATGAAAAGAGATGGAAGAAAAGACAAGAAAATATTAATGTTAAATGTTAACAAAATAGTTTTTTGTGTTCCATGTAAACTATCGAAATTGTATTTAGGAGGAATTGTCAGTGAATCTTCTATCCCTTATAATAAAGACCTTATCCTTTCTAAAAAATTTTGCTCTATTTATTTCCAGGGATGGGCAAGTTACTCAATTTTGAGTAACGAGATACAAAATACCATTACTTCAGATTTTTGTAACGAAATACAAGATAACAATTACTCACGGGTTTGTGTAACGAGATACAAGATACCAATTACGTATTTCAAATACATTGAAAATACCAATTACAAACAAATTTTTCCTTGATTTTAAAATACTGGGGTAATTTTGGAACTAGAGCCCTGCACGGGTACGGGTTGGCCCGTAGGCCCGTTACCCGCCCGGCCCGCGGGCTTTGGAGGCCATGAAAAAATTACGGGCGGGTAGCAAGTCTAAATAAACGGGTTCGGGCGGACGGGCATGCAAATGAAATTTTATTTAAAAATTGCTAGACATTCTTTCATTCATTCACTAAATCTCGGGCGGGTATGGGCGGGTTTGAAAAAATTCCGGGCGGGCCTAGAGAATGGTAAAAAATTACGGGCCGGATACGGGCGGGAAGTCAAAAAAAAAATACGGACACGGACCGGTCTGGGCCAAAAAAATCGGCCCGTGCAGGGCTCTATCTGGAACCCTAAATAAATTTAGTTTAGGAAAGTGGCAGCTAAACTTATATTGGAGAATACCTTTGGAAAATCGAAAACAATTAATTAATTAATTATTATTCATGACAATAAAAAAAAATTTATTTATAAAAATATGAAAAGGTTTCAAAAAACCAAGTTTTCAAAAGTTTTGTCGGATAATCTGGAACTTGATAGAGAATGAATAAACCCGCAAATGAAAACAATCTTTCAACTGGGGCAGAAGAACAAAGATTTAGTCGTTGAGAGCTGGTTGAAAGAAGAAAGCAAAAAAGTTTTTTAACGAAGAGTGAAAATTTGGCGGATTGATTGACTTCTCTTTACTGGTTTTTACTAAGATTCGGAGCAGAGAACCCACTCGACGATTACATACAGTAATATTAAATAAATTAAAACGATTTCAGCTCCCTCTGCAAGACTTTTTACACTGCGGCCAATTAAAAAAAAAAAAAGTATTTGGTATCTCGAATTTCAGATACCAATTACTAAAAAATTGTAACGAAATACAAGATACCAATTACTTTGCCAATGCTGTAACGAGTTACAAAATACCAATTAATATTGTATTTTGTATCTTGTATTTCAAATACATGTAACTGATTAACGCCCATTCCTGTTTATTTCTAATAAAACCACGATAGCCTAATTCTTTGTTTAATATTTTAACATTTTTAATAAATTTATCAAAAACCTTTAAATAATGATGTAATAGTACAATTTATAATCAAATTCAAATAGAATTAAAAAATATTTGAAGTTTTAAAAATAATTGTAATTTTTAGGAAAAAAGTATCTTATTTGAGAAATTTGTTGCTGGGAAAGGCAAAGGAAAAAAATTTCTTAAATAGTTCTATACTCTTTCTAAAGGCGCGTTTCCATTGGAGACAACTCGAACCGTGCGTATGACCCGCCTATAAATCTGCTCTTGCCTTCCTTCTTTATTAATCATAACATAGACTTAAGTTTTTTTTTAGTTTATGTAAATATTGAATGTCTTTCGTGATTATATACCCATAAAATATGATTTCGAAAACATATAGACCTATGTTGATCTTTTTTTGCCTTATTTTGATAATTACATTTTCAAGGGTTATTTAAAATATTTTGAGAATTTAAGTATGAATGGTTGGATTGAATCATACGGGACACGGAGTAAACGATTGACAAAGTGATAATCAAGAAAGTTTTAAAAATAATTCATCGCCTTTGGGGTCGTTCACATATTACGTAACGCGTTAGGGGGTCTGGACAAAAGGTTACTAATTGTGATATGGTGGGGATTCTCTAAGTGTGACATAACAATTCAAAGTTAAATTTATAAATAAAAAAAAAAGGTCGAATGATTTTTACAACAGAGAAAAAGGTAAAATAATATGAATTTTGTATAAGAAATTTTATTCGAGGGGGGGGGGGTAATGTGACATAATATTTGTAGGGGGGTTTGTTTGTATGAGACTAACTTGACATGGGTGGGGGGGGGGGGGGGCTAGAAAATCGTCAAAAAAAGCTTTACGTAAAATGTGGGCGACCCTTTTAGATGCTTAAATATCTTTTCCGTGCCCCCCCCCCCCCCCCCCTTTTACAAATTGTATGTATACATGTAAAAATGAAAAGACAATAAATGTAATGTAACATTTTCTTTAAAATGACTAATCTTTCTTTATTTAACGCAACACTTATCTTTAGAAATTTTGAAAAATCATCATACTCTCAATTTTATTTGAAAAATATGACTTCACATGCAAGTCGGCACAGCGAAAATGACAAACTGGATCTAAGTACGAGGACTTATCAAGTAATTTAATGAAAAATATTTGATTGGAGGTATGCACAAAATTTTAACTACTCTGTATATGTTCAGTTTGGCTAAAATGGCATACAAATGCCGAAGGCCAATAAATAAATAAATAAAATAAAAATATATGTTCAGTAGGTATAAATGGAGGATCATATATAATGTATATTAGAACGCACTTCAGTGCTTAAAAATATTCATTTCCCCCGCAAGACTGGATGTTTCTTCTAATCGAAGTTATATATAATTTGCAACAAAATTCTTAATTTGATACATTTTTTCCTAAATATAATTCAAGAAAAATATAGTATACCGTAAATAAAAAATTAAGATGAAAATTTTCTAGAGTGTCGACATCCATTTCCTCGGCCTGATAAAAAGAGCAATAATAATTCCCTAGCCACAATCGCCGTTTAGATGTGGATCCTCGGGAGACGGAACGCGTCCGATGTAAAAGGAGCCATGTTCGGTTATTAACGTGATCAATGACTGGTTGATCGTGGCGCTGAATTACTTCCCATGATAGTCCCGGATTTTGCTTTAGCTGCTTGTCCCATAGCTACACGTTCCATCTGACGTTCCTCTTCATCACCGGGTGCTGTACCCTCCGCCACGTCAGTTGCCATAGTTGTCGCTTCTGCTTCTTCCTCATCTTCTTCTTCAATCACAGCGCTCTGGATCCACTCACGGATACGGTCTTTTTTCCCTGCTCTATCTACGTTAGTCTCGATGCCACATTCGGCCAATGTACATAAGAATTTGCCCTTCTCCTCAGCACTAGAGTGGAACGAATACATCGATGGACACAAACCATCTTCCATGTCCAATTCAATGTCAGCTCCACGTTCAGATGCAGGCCTCGCTAACCATCGATCATCTATGTACCTACAAATAAGCATTATAAAACTTAAAGAAAATATTATTGTTTATTTGTTGGTGGGTCAAACGACCCTTGGTCCCCAGCAATCAAGCCCAAGATCTCCAGCCTGTGCAGGGCATCGATGTGCTACCCTTTGCATCAGGCTAACGGACCCTTTTGGAAATGGACGACTCTTATATTAATTTTTCATTATATTATTTTACCAAATTCTAATTAAAATATTTCAAAGAGTTATGATTGCCTACCCAATCTACATTCAACTTCCAGCCTTCTAAAAAATTTACTATTTTTAATTGTATTAATACTTACTTAGTGAGATCTCCGACGGAAGCCAATCGTTTTTCTACCCTTGGTTCTAGTAATTTTCTGAAGAGTCTTTGTGCTCGAGATGAAAGTAATTTAAAAAGTTTCGGCCTTCGAACAGGTTGCAGTAACTGAGCACTTCCATGCCAATGTTTATAACTACAATATCTGAAAATTTACAAATAGTTAACGTTACTTGAGTGAGGTATGCAATAACAACACCATTAATCCGATTTTAGTCATACAAAGATTTTTTTATTTTAAGCAAAACCCGAAGATTAAAACACCAACCTTAATGGACACATTATTTTAATTTGCATTTATTTAGACCGGATCACATCTGATTATATTTTTTTATTTTAAATTTATTTTCCCTCTCTACTGAATTCTTTTTGCGACTTCTCTAGTTTCATCCCTTCTATGATCTACTATTCGCTCTCTGAACCAGAAGCTTAGTCAGGTAAAAGTAAAAAGGGGTCTCGTAAGTATTATTTATATTAAGATAAAATTTCTAGTTAGATAGCGTTTTTTATTGAAATAAACTTGATGTTTCTTTTTCCAAGAGTGATGGAGGAAGTGATAGTGGTTTGTTTTTGCAGCCGCAGTTTTGTTGGTTCAAAAATTTTGTCGGTGAATCTCAGAATTTGCCTTTGAGATTTTCTAAAAGATTGGTTGTTAGGTTGACCTCGTGGTTATAGTGTGTCTCTGAAAGCTTCTGTTTGTCTTTGGGAATCGACATTACACCCTATGTCCAATCGCTCCCTAGATCTCAAACCCAAGCACAAGCTTCAGAGACATCCAATAACATTTCATCTTTGAGAGTTGGCTGATTTAGGCCCACTAACACACACTACCTCACAACAACCAACTTCTTCCGAAAACAAATCATCGCCACCATTACTTCCTAAATCTTCACTCTTGAAAATGGCTCTATAAGGAGAGCTGTAACTTCGAGTTAATCCCAACAACCAAGGCGGGTTAATTTTTTTACCTTGGATCATCATCAGCTGCCTTTTGCCAGGGTAAACATCCAGTTAAACAAACAAATATTACAATAGCAAATTGCCACACGTCGTGATTAGTTTCGGCTCGATAAAGAAGGTCAAGAGGTGTTTGTAGGACTTCAGGTGGAGAATAGGGGAGCCATTCATTTCGCCTAAAACAAAAATCTCATATTCAGAATATACTGCAAATTTAAGTGAAAGTATGTTTGATTTAATATAAAATATGAAGAGTTTTAAATAACTATTTACCTTCGGACTAAACTACCAATACGACGAGTCTCACCAAAATCACAGAGTTTAATTCTGGAGAAATCTGACTTGAATACGAGTACATTGTCGAGCTTAACATCTCGGTGTACAAGTTGTCGGGCATGCAGATGCTCGAGAGCAGCCGCCAGTTGTTTTGCAACACGTTTGCCATGTAATTCGCCAATACCCAATTCGCTGACATTGGACGCCAGGTCCCCCAAAGGAGCATATTCCTGAATAAACCAGATCAAGCAAAACCAATAAATTTAGAGGAAAGTATATTAAATATATTAAATGGAATTATAATTTTGTGTTATGTTGATCATTATTTAAATAAAATTAACTTCAACTTTCAACTTAATTTTATGCAAGAAAAAAATTATTGTAACCCATTAATCAAATATTAGGCCCATATATCCCTGATTTAATCTAGTATTTGTTAGACCTGTGAAAAGCAGTAAAAACCAGCAGTCTCAAAAGCAACATCGTGTGTTGTAATTATATTTCGATGAGCAGCTAGGTGTAGTCCGTAATGGAATTCCCGATAGAAATCTTCAAGAGCTACGTAGGGTTTTGGAAGAGCTTTGAGCACCATTTCAGTATCAGTAGCTCTGTGTTCGGCCAGCAGAATCTTTCCAAACCAGCCTTCACCCACAATCTGTACAATATCAAACTCCTCAGCAAGATTCACCTAAAATAAAAAATGTATAGAAATATAGGTATTAATTTTTACTAATTGAAAATTAAGTAAATTATTTTATTATTAGAGGGGCTCGAGCTCCTTGGGCCCCAGAGTAGGCGCCTATGGCCAAGGACGATAGGTCAATATTTTAAGTTTTATTAGTCAATTTATCTTTATCTGCCATCCTCCTATAAACGTCAGTGTCTCCAGTCCAAATTTTAATGTTATAACAGATTGATTTAAAATCAATAATATTTTTAAGAGAATCAGGAATCATTTAATCGTAATATACAACTATAAAATTGTACCGTTGTTCATTTATTTCCTAACTCTGTTTAATAAATCTATTTTATTTGATATTTGAATGAGATTTTACTTTCTCACTCTCCTCTTGGCTCTCGAAAACATGACGTCATTCTTTCGTAAATTTGTATACATAGTAACTTAATTCAAAACGATTTGAAAAATTATGATTTAAAAATATTTTTTTTTTGACGTAAATAAATATTTGATTAAAATAAAAAAATACACTTGCATGTAACCATTCGTCGGTTGTTTATTTATAAAGAAGTTTATGAGCTCAAGTTCGATAAAAAAAAAAAAAAAAAAAAAAAAAACAATCTTTAAAAATGGACTAAACTCTGAATTTTTTTTATTATTAACATAAATAATTTTCTTTCTGTTATTAAATAATAAATAAATATAAAAAAAATCTTGAATTTAATCTATGGCTATAAGCAATATAATTTTCTAATTACAATAAAATGGAATATATATATATATATATATAAAGATTGCACAGGAACCGAAATCCAAAAAATAACATTAGGCTAACAATAATTATGACAGAAATGGAAATACCATATTTTTTTAGAATGATAAGATATAATTAGTCCAAATTTTAAAATCTTGCCTCATTTAAATATCCATTTTTATCAAATCAAAGGATAGTAAAATTTTAAGCGCAAAATAACGATAAATTTGACTATTAATATTCAATTATACTAATAAAACAAAGAACAATTAATTGGCGGAAATTTACAATAGTATTTTAGGACAATTGACGTATGGGATTTCGTCCGGTTGGCTACCCTGAATGGAACAGGCATTCTTGACGACGAGAGAAATGAGACAAATTATCTCGAAATTTCCACCTTGCCTCTTAATTTGTATGAAAAGTGAAAGCAATAAGGAACTTGATAAAGGTACGTACTTTCTCGAGCTCAAACTCGCGAATGCGATGAATGGAGCCTCCCAGCGTCCTTTTCGCCATGGACCCCATCAAAAACGTAACCCTGTCGCATTCTCTGCCTCGCGACTGAGGTACTTGGGCCTCGGCCATCGTCGGAGCCGACGGCGGCGATCGTCGCCTTCATCTATTTTTGGACCTCGTTCTCAGACGACCGCCCGGCGACATCATGCACACCTCCTTCCTATTCAGAAATCGCATCCAAACAATGTATGTCCTTTTCCAAACAAAAACAAACAAAAACCCCATGAATCATCCATGCTAGTCCTTATCTTTCTCTTCAAACATATACAACCTCAATTCTATTCTAATTACCTATTCAAATTGTATAAACTTATACTTATAATTCTATAACGGATCCATTAATGAAAATAAAATGGAAAAAGCCAAGGCATCAAACTAATTAATATCCACGTCTAATGTTCTATTCTATTCCTTTCCAAAATTAGTCCTTTGAAAAAATATTGTAAAACATCCAGACGTCATTATGATGCCAAATCTCATTTTGACTTCTATCTATTCCTATAAAATTACTAAACGAAATAAATTCTGCAGTTAAGAAAACAAGAAATAAAATCCCAAGTAAATTTATTTTTTTTTAAAGACCTGCCGGATTTTTCAATTAGAGGAATTCTAATCATCCTTTGGTAAAAGCTGGGTAAAAGTAGTACACCAGAACTCAAGGAGTAAAATCTATAATCATTCAATCGAAACATATTTATATTAAATCAATAGAATTATATATTTGTGGTTTATAAAAAAATAATTTTTTTTTTTAAAAAAAAAAAAGGCCTTTATTTTTATTTAAATATTTGACATATTTATATTTTTTTACCATGGCAACCATTTCTCCTATCTTTCCCATGAAGTGCAAAATTCGTGCTGGCCATTTGTACCAAGGGTTGTAGGTTCGCATCCCGACTCATGCGACAATTTATGCCAAATGAATTGACTTCCAATCCAAAAGAAATAATTAGAAACGGAGTCTAAATGGCCTTCCATGCCGAAAAAGACCTTAAATGAAATTTAAAAAAAAGTAGAAAATTGTACCTCAAAATTTTGATAAGATTATGAGAATATACATTTTAAAGAAATATATTTATATTTCTCTTTATTTTACATTTCAAAGAGCATCTAAAAAATAATATATTTATGAATTTTATTCATTTGGCCCAATTCAATTAAAAACTTAGTTTTGCGTGTCAGGGTACCTAATTACCTGGAATTCATATATTTTACATTTATAAGTAAAAGAAAAGAAAATAATAATAGCTACAAACAACTTTGTCGACGCTGCACCACGCTGCACTGCAGGACCCTTGTGCAGGACTAATGGCAAGTTGAGAAGAATTTGTATATTTTTCTTTTACATACAAAGGAACTTCTGGTAAACACTTCACAAACTTCACAAACTTCATATTCCAAAAAATTGTATTTGGAAATAACAGGGAGGTATTTCAATAGAAATAAGAAATTTTGAATTCCTGCAAAGACCAATATTAGTTCGAGCTAACTCCTCCAGAGGGCAGGAGAGAGTTGAAATGCAAATGGCGGTTAGCATTTACCGTTCCTTTTGACAATCGTCATTAAAAAGTCTTTCATTTGTGTGATCAAGTGACATTTAATTCTTTTAGATGACTAATTATTTTATTTTCAAATTCTTTATCATCTCATATTATATAACCTAATTAGTATATCTAAAAAAATTTCAATGTGAATAGTGTATGAAAGATGCGTCTAGGTTCATTATAAGAACGGGAAACTCTTAGGAGAGATTTGGGACGAAATGGACATGCCGGGCGGACGCTCCGGCCTATTGGAAACCTACGTCCGAGGACAATGGTACCGGGTATTCGTCTCCATAGAGGAGGATTATCTCAGCATTTCTTTAGACGAGAGTTACGAAGCCTCGACAACCCTCAACGGCACCTTGAACAACAACAATAACAATAACAACAACGTCGACGTCGGTGTCGGCGTGACAGATGTCCCAGAATCAGTAGCGAATCAAAAACGTCTTGTTCGTGTTGTTAAATCCGACAACAATGGCCTGGGAATTTCCATCAAAGGAGGCAAAGAGAACAAAATGCCAATTCTCATCTCGAAAATATTCAAGGTTAATTCCATTTACATGCTATATTATACTTTATATATATATATATATATATATATCTATGTCTATGGTGACCATCTGGCCCGATTTACCCGAGATTTATTTTCACTTGTAAAAATACTCCATTATGAGTTCTTGTGCTCGATCTAAAATCCTAAATTTGTTTATAACAACACTTATAGTTCCATAGATTTCCTCATTTTCCATCCATTTATTTGAAATTGATATTACATAAACCAAAATATTGTATTCTGTTTTTTTACTTTCTCTTAGCTTTATATATGTTAATATTTAGAGAGAGAAAGTATTGGTTTCATGTCAAAAATTCGATGTCGAGATTTTGATAGATATACACGTTTTGAGGTCCCCTAAAATCACAAAAGTGGTTTTCGCGACATTGTCTGTTAATCTGTAGGTCTGTGTGTGTCAGTGAACAAAACGAAAAGAGCTAAGTGATTGAAATTTTATATTTAAGTTAGGTACCGTCCTGGGACTTAACGGGAAGCTTTTGAACAAAATCGGCCAACGAGTACTAATACTTTACTGATGTACTTTTTCAGTTTTTTTTTTTTTTCGAATTTCTCAAAATTTGCTCTAACGTTTGGAGGGTTTACAAATATTTAATGATCTCAAAATAATTTCACAAATTTTTACTAATATTTTTTTTAATTTGGTGCAAATGAATTCGTTCACCACAGTATTCTGTTTTTTCTTAAGATTTTGTCATGATATAATCAAATTTGCTCTAAATATTTCATTTTTCAGTGTTATAAAAATGTTCATCCCTTCATATGAGTTTACCTTAAGGGCTTACACAAGGTTTACACAGGCTTTAATGTAAAAATTTAGTTTTGTTTCTAACCATTAGAAGATTCTCACATTCACAAGTGGGAAATGAATTTCGGAATATTTCAGTCCAATTTTGCTCTTTCTCCACAATGATTGATAATTGAAGTTAATTGAAGTAAATTGGTTTATTGAACTATGAATGTTCCTCTTTATTCTATTTTAGGGAATGGCAGCTGACCAAACAGAAGAATTATACGTCGGTGATGCAATTCTATCTGTCAACGGAGAAGATCTTAGAGAAGCGACACATGAAGAGGCTGTTAAAGCTCTAAAAAGAGCAGGCAAAGTCGTAGAGCTTGAAGGCAAGTAAAGTCTCAAAATGAACTTATTCAATTGTTCTCAATTTTAGAAAAAATGTGACCTAAATTACTTTTAATTAGAATAATAGAAAACGTCAAGCATTCAAATCCATTTCTTCTTACATTCAAATGTCCTTGATCTGAACAAATAACAATGAGATTCGCTATGTTTATTTTACTGGTACATTAAAAATTAATCTAACTCGACCGTATTGTTTATAATAGGGTAATGAATAGAGCGCGAATTCATTAATCTTCAAATTTCAAAAAAAAGGCCTATAAAAATAGAGATATCAGAATCAGGTCAACAAATCTTTTAATATATAGTTCGGACTGCAATTAAACGCTTTCTCCAAAATTGAAATAAGGTTCACATTCCATTTACTTTACTTTTAGCACCTGGGCCTTGATGTAGTGGTCAGCATGCTGGCCATTTGTATCAAGGGTGTTCTCACCCCGTCCCATGCGTGAAAAATGTATTTAAAATGGATTAGGTACCAATTCTGCTGGTATTTATATATTATTAACGATTTGGATTTAACCGGCGTCCTAGCATAAAGATAGTCCATCCGCAGTGAATGCTCGAAGTGCTCTTTCGAGTCCAGGGGGTGCGATTTGCTTTGTATTTATCTTAAAAGATATATTGACTGGCTAATTTACAGTCTTTTGTTTAAGAAACTCCATCTTTTTTCTAATAAAGCTTTACTAAGTTCTTATTTGTTATTTATAAATTCTTATTAATCCTTTCAAGATATTGGCTCCCTTTACAGAAGTTGAATCCGGATATTCCATACGTAAATTTTAATTAGATTCAGGCACAAGGAAAGAATTTTAATCAAGGAAAAGGAAAGGATTAATTTTTGTACCGTGACAAGAATAATCAAATATTTGAATTTAATAGTAATAAGTATTCCTTGGTCAAGAGGATAGAGATAGTGACAAATGTCAATAGGCCCTATTGATAATCTTTAAAAGCCAATAGGTGTGGGTTCAGATCCCAACACTTAAGAATTTATTAGTTATAAGATTCTAGGTCAAGTACACTTGCATAAAGAGTAACAGTAAATGTGTCTCTGACTTAAAAAAAAAAGAACATTCCTTTTCAAACGTTCACTTTAACACTGCTCTACCCCATTAGTCCCTGTTCCATATATATTAATATATATTAAAAGTTATTTGACAGTAGAGTATTGCTAATCCGCCTAAACAGGACCGGATTCTAAAAATGCCGGATTACCCGAAACATTTAATTTAATGCAAAATTGATACATAATTCTATATATTGCATATTTATCTCCTGAAAAAATCTGTAATGACACTTTATTTTCTTAAATTACCCCATTTTACTTTCTCGTTAACTTTGTCCACCAACAGGTTGGGCAGGTTAAAAAAATCGAAATTGAACTGAAGTTTCCAAAATGCGATTTGAGGTCCCCTGAATCCATTTAATCCATTTAAGTAGTTTTTGTAATAATGTTAGTTGTATTTGTGTGTGTGTGTGTATGTCTGTGGTAATTTTTTTCGTCAACGAAAAATCAAAAACTAATTGATCAATTGTTTTGAATTTTTGCACACATAAACTAGAGGTAATGGCCAAGAACTGAAAACTTTTTGTAAACATCGGACCATTAGGGGGCGCTCTATAGGGTCAATATTTTTTTCTTACATAACCTATAGTTTTTTGTATATATTCAGAAACTAGACTTTTTCCCGAGTAATATGATATTTAATATTAGTACATTTATTGGTCATAAATCTGTTAAAAAATTATTTAAATTGGAAAATTTAGCATAGCAACAGAACAAAATCAAAACAAACAAACGCGTTGCGTTATTTCTTTGAATATAGCCCAAGAGCCAGCGACGGCCAGACCTTCGTTATTTTATAAAAGCTGAAAGTTTTTCTATGTATGCCCCAATATAGGTAAGAATAATCCCCAACTATGAAACTTGGGTCGTGGTGGTTTTGGCAGATAACAGATAGTAACGGTGTAGAAATTTGTATCTGAAATTCGTTATAGTATAAAGCTCAGTTTTTATATATTTTATTCCCAATAATGTTAGAAGTCGAGTTGTCCATTGCCAGACACTTAGTCAGTTCCATCCCCTTGCCAGACACCCTTAAACTACAAGAAATTGTAATTATACTTTTGTTATAGTATAAAAGCTGAATTTTATATATGTTATTTGAGGAACTATTAAATGATGTTTCCTCACTAGCCAGACAGTTTAGATGGTTCTTTCATCTTGCCAGACCCATTAAAGTCTGCCGTAGGTAGCGAGGAATATATATATATATGTAAGAGGGGAGCGAGTGAAACAGTCCTTTCGGTCTATTGCGATCTTTTGTTTACCCCATGTGAATCTGTTGTTTACCCCATATTGTGTTTCTGAAAGATAAGTAAAGCAAACGTACGGCAGTATGAATTAAATGTGGCTAGTGTAAGTGTTTCATGGGGGATGTTTGTTTGTGAAAATGTGATCCCGGTAGAATAATATTATTTTCTGAGGAGACATTAATAAAATGACAAATGTTTGAGAATCGGAGAAAAAAACATGAACCTAAGTTATAAACATTTTTTCGTCTGATGAGTATACAGCATATATTCTAACTGTGAATGCTCCGATAAAGCTATTGTCTCTGTGACATGTTAGTTCTGAGGAGACATTTCAGCCAAGGAATTAAATAAAAAACTTAATGGGAATAAAAATAATGAAACACAACTAGCTGGAATTTTCTTCTCTCCTTTTCACCTATCTTTATAGTACTACAATCTACAACTTTTCAAAAAAATCTGACATCTTTGAACGAATGTTAATGACAATAGCGATGAAACTCAGGACGTAAAGATTCCGACTGAAAGTCATGATAGTATTAATGACTATCAGATCGTTTGTATCTTTTGTAATAAACAAAAGAAAAATCTACGATCTATAATGCTTCCACTTCATGAAGCTGATACAGATTTTTAATTTAATGATTTATTGACATGAAAATTTTACTTAGTAATTTTTTGAAAATTTATTTTTTAGTCCTTAATAATGCTATATAATGAATTTTGATGATACATCCAAAAAAACACTTCTCCACACAATACGTCTGGCAAGATGAAAGAACCATCTAAACTGTCTGGCTACTGAGGAAACATCATTTAATAGTTCCTCAAATAACATATATAAAATTCAGCTTTTATACTATAACGAAAGTATAATTACAATTTCTTGTAGTTTAAGGGTGTCTGGCAAGGGGATGGAACTGTACTAAGTGTCTGGCAATGGACAACTCGACTTCTAACATTATTGGGAATAAAATATATAAAAACTGAGCTTTATACTATAACGAATTTCAGATACAAATTTCTACACCGTTACTATCTGTTATCTGCCACAACCACCACGACCCAAGTTTCATAGTTGGGGATTATTCTTACCTATATTGGGGGCATACATAGAAAAACTTTCAGCTTTTATAAAATAACGAAGGTCTGGCCGTCGCTGGCTCTTGCTCTAATAGTGGGTGGGCAATGTTGTGCGCTCATGGATTAGTCATAGCTGTCGTTTCGACCCGTGGTCTAAGTCATCTTCAGAGCCGGCTGGTAATAATGTGTGACCTTTTGGATTATTACAAGCATGCTCTGACCTCGGGCCGAAACGACAGACGTGGGGAGTCTTGTTTATTTCTGACTCCACCACAGTTGTTAAAAGTTAACCATTTTCCTTTGGAAAAAATCTGGTGTGACTAGTCGCACAGCACACAACTTTCTCCTATCTTCGGGAAATCGAAAGTTGTGTTCTGTGCCTGTCCCACCAGATTTTTTGTGTCGAGATATACTTAGTTTCCACCGATATACATAGGCCTATATTAGAATTCAATCCAATGCTTTCTCTATATATTTTAACATATATAGAGGTAAGAGAAAGTAAAAAAAAATTTTAATAGCATCATAGCACTTGTAACTTGTAGACTCTTACTTAGGATCTGCCCTCGCTCTTCTATTTCTAATTTAAACTTTATTTGATCATATACGTATTAATATTTAAATTTTTTATCCTATTTTTTGTTTAGTTAAATATCTTCAAGAGGTGACACCATACTTTCGGAAGGCCTCTCTTATGAGTGAAGTTGGATGGGAATTGCAACGAGGTTTCCTGACAAGTGAACCTCCCCCGAATCGATCGCCACAACGTGCGGACACTCGATATCTCCCTCTACTCTTGTGCAATCTCAGACGGGGAATCGGCCTCTCGTCAGAGAATTCCACAAATGGAGCAGACACTCCCGCAGGTTTATTTTTTATAAATTAATTAGATTTAAAATAGTTGTTTTTTAAATTACAAACCTATTCACTTTTGAAGTTATCATCATCGAGGAAAATATTCATCTAATATTCTTTCAAAATCCTTTGATTTTTTTAATTGATAATGCAAATCGAAGTCAGCTAATAAATTAAGATTTATTTGTATCCTTTGATAAGAATTTTCACACTTGAAATAAATCTCTGTTATTATATAATATTTAAATAAATAAATTTTTGATAAAGCGTACTCATAAATAGTCTAAATTAATTTAAAGAAAAATCCTATAGACCTTAAAAAATCAGCAATAACTTTTTCTTAACTTTCTCGTATACTTTAAAATTGTGTGATTATCTCAAAAACTAATAATAAGTTTTCGAAAAAGCTTGTAAAAATAAAAATTATTTAAAATAATATGTTTTTATATTCATAATATAACAGAAAATTAAAAATTTCAAAATTTATGGTTGACGGATTTATTGCAAAAGTTGATACAGGCCTAGATTCTTTTTTAATATATTGTATTCACACACTTACAGACATAATATACTTTCAAAAGTTTTTTAAAAACATCGAGAATCTTCAAAATCTCGACGTCGAATTTTTTGACTATTACGAATGTCTTTTGTTTAGGGCCAGAAAACGAGCGATGTCTGGAGCTAGTATCCCCCGACAATGTACATCGGGTACAGCTACGTGCTGGGGATGCAGCCGAGGCCCACGCCTGGTTCAATGCACTACATTCCGCACTTGGGACGCTTACATCTTCTGCTATCCGCCAGGCTAGCGCAGTCCTTGCCATGTCTATTCAACATATGGGTTGGCTCAGTCGTTATGTGGACCAGCCCGAAGCCACTTGGGTTGGTATCATTAAAAATAAATGGTCGGACTAAGCCGAGCGCACAACTTTGCCCACCCATTATTCACCCATTATCCCCTCTAGAGCCCCCCTAATGGTCCGATGTTTTACATATTATATATCATTTTACTCGGGAGAAAGTCTAGTTTCTGAATATATAAAAATAATTATAGGTTATGTAAGAAAAAAATATTGCACCCCCCCCCCCCCCCCCTAGACCCTCCTAATTGTCCGATGTTTACCAAAAGCTTGTTTTTATTTTATTTTTTTTTTTGTACTAATATATAAGCTCATCAGCCTATTAGCTTTACGATTGAAAAACTTCCAAGGGGCTGTCGTTTTTGATACAAAACACAAAAAATCTGCTAATTGATATGGAATACTTTTTTTTCTTTTATATTCAATATATTAAATTTAACAATGAAAAGACAGCAAATTCTATATACTAAATAATTTTATTTATAAATATGTTAAACCTACACCATTTTCCCTTCAAACTATAAATGATGCCAGTGAAGAGATAATTATTTTATCAACAGTGTTTAATATCAGATATTTTTCAAATTTAACATAAGCCACGAGACTGACGCTTAAATCGAGGCACGCAACTTTGAAATAAAAAAAAATAATGTAAATTTATTTAAAATCAAAATGTATGATTTAATAACGCTTAATAAATATCTTAGATTATATCGATATGGATAATAATGATATAAATCCATTAGCTTAAAATAAATTTGCATTTAAATGTTCACTTTTTGAGCAGGACTGACATTTTAGGGTTAAAAAGAAGAATATTTTCAATAAATTTTTAAAATTTCAATATTTATCATTTCTGCCAAAAGATTATTAACTTTTTCTATTAAATGATGTTTAAAAATAGTCAATTTGGACAATTTGGAAGTGACTTAATTATTGTATTTGCAATTACGTTAACTCATTTTTGTAGAATGCCCCATTATATATTTTATTAAATTCTCTTATTATTTTTGTTTATACAGGTTAGTGTATTCGGAGCAGTAACAGAACGAGAGCTTCGGCTATACGAAGCAGCACCCTGGTCGGCTGAGGCGTGGCAGAAACCATGTCTCATGTGTCCGTTGCTTGCCACAAGGTTGGTGACCGCTGAGGGTCATGCCCTCACTGTTAGGTGTGGCACTCAGCATGGAGTGGCCACACATAGGCTACGAGTAGCCACTGCCAGAGATTTAGCATGTTGGGCTCGTGCCCTCGTCCACGGCAGTCACGCCGCTGCCCATCTTACTCGACAGGTCAGTCACTCCTTTCTTAAATTCATGATTTGAATTATAATTTTTATGTATAATTATTATTAATCGTTGATTACTTGGGCTGGATTTTGAGATTGATAAATAAGAGAAAAGAAACCAGCGCTTATTTAACCACCATACACTATTTATTTGCAAATATTTCGGGTATCAAACGCCTTCCATCATTCCTTGTTGGTAATTTGCCTATTTAAGAACATTAATATGAAAATGGCAAACATTTATTTAATCAGACGTAAAAATATAGACGACATCCACTACCAAAACTATTAGCTGCAGTGATGATGGGTGGCTTTTTGCAACCCGAAATATTTGCAAATAAATAGTGTGTATGGTGTATAAACAAGCGCTGGTCTTTATTTATCAATTATTATTATTATATACTACTTTTGCCTTCATATAAATATTTTTTAAAGATAAATTAAATCTTTAAGACAAAAATACGAATCTTTAAGTAGCACGCCCAGTGTTCGTCGGGATAGACGCTTTTATATATTTATTACCTCTGATAATAACTCAAATTAATAATGAATGATTAGATTAAACTTAAGTAGTTTGATTCATCTATGAGTATGCACCTTTACTTCTGTTTATTCTAAGCATTTATAGACTACAGTACTAGCTGAAGTAGGGTTGCGTTTGTCAACTCTACCCCGCTCGGCCCTAGCGGGCGGCGTTTCGAGATATCACTAAAAGCTGTAAATAAATGTATTTTAATTAATTTCGCACCCTAATATAAAAATATGAAATAAAAAAATCGAGTGAAAAATAAATTTTAGGTGTGGGGTAGGCTCGATAGAACTTCCTGAGGGCTGAAATACCATTTTTCAATTATTTACATCCTAAGAAAGCGTCACTTGAAAATTTATTAAAATCGAGTGAAAAATAAATTTAAGGGGGGGAGAGGGGAGGGGGGGGGGTCGAAGGGGCGAAAAAACTTTTTGAATTGTCTAATTTTAGAGGGAGGAAGAATTTTTATCGTAAAGCGAGTCAGAACTTGTTTTTCAATGCTTTCCTATGGGAGATTTGTGAATCCCTAATTAGGGAGGTTCCCTACCCCTAATTTGACATAATGTTAGCCTAAAATCATCCCCGGAAATTTTAATACCCATTAAAAAAACTCCATGAAATCGGTCCAGTAGTTTCGGAGTCTTTGTGTACAGACAGAATGTCTTTTATATAATAGTATAGATATATATAGATATTTTACATTTCAAAATTTAAAAAAATTACACCAATAACTTTTGTAATTTTAACTTAGGTGACCGCACGGTGCACATGGCAAGGTCAGCCGGCACAACTTACTCTGCACTACGAGCAAGGTTTTACGTTGACTGAAGCAGCACGTCCCGAACGTCGTCTCTGGCATTTTCCGTTTGAGCGACTTCGTGCCTCTGCCGATGACTCTCAACGTTTACTTTGGTTGGATTTTGCGGCTGCCGGTGATCAATCGGCTGAGGAAATGGAGCTTGATCTTGAGGCGTGCCCCAAACCTCTTGTTTTCATCTTGCACAATTTGCTTTCTGCAAAGATGCATCGTCTCGGCCTCAGCATTTAGTTATACAACCAAACAGCCGACCCCCAACTTCGCCAGCGCCTGCACCTGCGCCTCCATGCTTCCTCACCTTCCATCAAAATTCACCATCACTTGGGTTGATATTCGTCTTATTCAAGTTTACTATACTAAAAGTCACAAATATTAAAATTACTTCCTTTTAAACAGTATTAATAAGATTTTCCTCAAAGTGATTGTGC
Organism: Euborellia annulipes; assembly: GCA_023213315.1. Classification (NCBI taxonomy): domain Eukaryota; kingdom Metazoa; phylum Arthropoda; class Insecta; order Dermaptera; family Anisolabididae; genus Euborellia; species Euborellia annulipes. The sequence continues at coordinate 74,864 of JAKCPI010012724.1, forward strand.
TATTTTAAACTTTGATTGTCATCTGCCATTTCAGAAATTTATTTCCAACAATTATTGATATCATATATCTAACAAAATTTTCCATTACTATTTATTTGAAATATAACCAAGAACAAGTTTCTAAATTGATGATCTATTTTTTAAAATTTGAGGCAATAAACACTTTTGAAAAACGAAAAATATATTTGTGAAAAACCTATAAATGCTTAGAAAAAAAAATAGGATTTGATCATCCATAGGGTTACGTCACATTTTTTCTGTGTAGTTGTGGTTGTTTCTCAAAAACATTCCATTAAAATGAATTTTATTTATTAAGGTGGTATTTATGTGAGTTTCACGAGGGTAAAAATGTAATAACACAAATTTAAATACTCAATTTATACTGAATACTGAATTTTATTTATCTATAATGAATGATTATTAAAAATCAGTTTCTTTCAGATGGAAGTTCTATAAAAACAAACCTATCAAATTCCGTAGGCATACTACGAAAAAACTTAAAAATTAAATAAGCGAGAATCAGGTATTTTCTCTAAAAACAGACGTTAAAATTCAACATCATAAAGTGGGTGTTAAAAAGTAAAGTAATAACACCAGCGTTAAAAAATTCTATCCTCTAAACAAAGTTTTAACAGCGTCGTTAACATTTTACTTTTTAGCACAAGGTGTTAACGATCCATATGAAGATATCTGTTTTCTGCTTGTTCGTGTTTTTACACCCTCGCATGACACATTGAAAATTCCCAAATTCCCTTTATGACAATTGAGTATTTGAAAACTCTACAAAATTTAAACTCATTTTAACATTTTTCTTTAAAGTTACCAATTAACTATCTTAAAAATAGCCCATAAGCTCAATATTTTCTTCAGTGTTTATTGTAAAATATTAATCTATTTATATAATTCTTTTTATATTCAAGTTTAAAATCTACACAATACTTTAGGACATTCTATATCTGCTATCCGTCTAAATAAATCATTTGGACACGGATTAAATTTTAAAAAATTTATTAGAATAAAAATTTTAATTCTGTCCATTTTATTTTGAAACGAATAGTATATGATGTAGCTTTTTTCTTATTATTAATAATTTATTTCTAGTTGTATTTAACGGAAGAATTTTAAGAGATTAAGAGATATTATTAATATTTTTGACTTTTAAAAAATGTCTTTCATAGTGGAATTAATTTTTACTTTTTTTAATATAAAAAGCAAAAAAAAATCACTTGTTTTCCTTTCTATATTTAATCGTTAACTACTAATCTCCTCCCCTCAATAAATTATTGTATAACCTCTTTTTTTGTCAAGTTAAGTTTCTTTTCTACTTACAAACTTAATATGTATATATAATTGGTTAAATCTAGTAGTATTAATAGTACTACTAGAGTGAGGGGCAATATTAAAGCACCTCATTGGTTTGCCTATATGATTATTTCATTGTTTTTTTTTTTTTTTTTTTAATTAAAAAAACTAGTTCATAAGTTTCAATGATTTATTAACAATTGAACATTTTTAACACTTATTACGATAATATATATAAAGCTTTATTTCGATATTTTTGGTTTATATTAAGAAGTAATTTGACATCTAGATTGTTAGTTTAAATATAATATAAACATGAAATAAGCCCTCGGACCTTGGTGCAGCGGTAGGGTGTTGGCCTCCTGTACCAAGTGTCCCGTGTTCTCATCCCGTCTCATGCGCAATTTATTTCATTTTAATTGGTCACCAATAAATTGAAATAAATAGAGACTGGGGTCTAAATGGCCTCCGTTGCCGAAAAAGTCCTTAAATAAATTTAAAAAAAAAAAAAAATGAAATAATCACATGGGAAAACGCATGTTTCTTTAATATTCCTCCTCATTGTTCCTAAGAAGTACTTCGACTAGAACGTAACTTCATACATACGATATACAGTGGGCATCACTTTTAAGTGACCCCTAACTGTTTTGTCTTATAATTATTTCACTGGTTATTTTCAATTTTTCATGCATATTAAAAAATATGGGGAATGACTTCCCCGAGACTTTCTCGAGGTATATTCTTTTGAAATTACGTCTGGGTGTGTGTGTGAACACAATTGCTTAAAAACCAAAGCAGCTAGAAGATGAAATTTGGTATATGCTCCTTACAAAATTGGAGTTTTTTTTTTTGGAGTAAATACGTCACTTGGAAGTAGTACTTTTCGGCTAATAAGTTTTTTCGAAAATTTTGAAATTTTCAATTTTTTTGTTATATTATGATAAAATACTCTATTTTAAAAAGTTTTTATTCTTTGACATTTTTTTCGAAAACTGAATAGTTTTTGAAATAATCAAAGATGAGACACCTGTATGATTTTGTTTTGATTTTTTATCAAAATTAACGAAAATTTTCTTTTTCTTCTTTGATTATTTCAAAAACTATTCAGTTTTCGGAAAAATATAAAAGAATAAAAACTTTTTAAAATAGAGTATTTTATCATAATATAACAAAGAAATTGAAAATTTCAAAATTTTCGAAAAAACTTATTAGGAAAAGTACTAGGCCTACTTCCAAGTGACGTATTTACTCCAAATGTTGATAGAAATCTACAATTTTAGTGTAAGGAGCATATACCAAATTTCATCGATCTAGCTGCTTTGGTTTTTAAGCAATCGTGTTTACACACACACACACACACACAGACATAATGCCAAAAATGGTTTTTTTTGGACTCAGGGAGGTCTAAAACGTGGAGAAACATCAAAATCTCGAAGTCGAATTTTTTTACGATTACATAACTTTCTCTATACGAGAAAGTAAAAATAAACAATGAAATAATCACATGAGATGGAGTCTATTTAATAGTGGGCCACACTGTATGTAGAACGTATATAAGAGGAAAGTATTCTGTCTAATGTTAGACAGTACCGGTTATGACATTACTCATACTCCAGATCGCCGATCCCCTTTAAAAAAAAAAGATTTAGTTAAGAGCGAGGAAATGTGAACCATTAGGCCTGTGTGATTAGGGCGTCCTTGGGGGCCCAAGGGCCCCCAACGCATGCGCATTAAGGAAAAGCGAATTACTTTTCGTTACTGAGCATGTGATCTTCCTCACTACGCATGCGCCGGTCGCCCAAGGACATCTGACGCATGCGTATTAAGAAAAAGCTTATTGCTTTTCGTTACTGAGCATGCGACCTTTCTTACTACGCATGCGCCGGACGCCCACGGACTCTTAATCGAACAGACCTAATATGAAAGTAGCACAAAAATAATAGGTAACATACGGAATCAGGAAAAAATACATCTGTCCGTTTAAGTTTTATATCTTTTTAGAAATATTTCAAATTGTCTGTTTTTTTCATTGACCTACAAAATGTTAGTTTTCATTAGTTGAATTAATTTCATTAAGTATCTTTATGCAAGAAAGGAAAACAAGTTACCCTGAAATTTTACCACCACTTATGAATATAACATTTGATCCTAATAAAATAAATTCACAGAAATATAAATATTTTAATTTATTGGCAATTAAATTTGGACTATATTTTCAATCGGTTCAATTTATTTTCCTTAGGCAACGAATTTATTATAATATTCATCTGGATTCTGGATGCTAAGTCCAAGCACAAAAACTCTGAGTCACTTGCAATTATATTGCAAATGCACTTTTAGTCCAAAGGCAGCTTCTCCCCTATCAGAGTTGCTCCCACAAAGGCTTCTTGCACGTCCTATCAAAAAATAAATAACTTAAAAAAATACCCGCCAAGAGCTAGTTTTTGCTCCTGAGGAACTTTTTAAAAAAACAAAAAAAAACCATGCTCAAATAAAAAGACCCATCCAAAAAAAAAAAAAAAAAATTAAAAAATTCTTATACATCCATCCATTTTTCAATCAAAGCTTTTAATTCACAATTCATACAGGAATATTTAAAAAATAACAGTATTTTACATTATTTGCAGGAACTTTTTTTTTTGGAAATTTCGCAATTATGTTATGGTGGAAGAAAGAATTTTAAAATGAAATCTTTAATTTCGTTCAAGAATAATTTCCAATCTATTATCTTGAAATAATTATAAAATTCATTTTATTATTTGACTGATTTAATTTTTAAGAAATTTTTTTTAAAATTATTTTATTTGTTTTTTTCAATTCTGGCTTTTCGGGCCTCTCTTAAATGTTAACGAACTTAGAAAAGGATTATACAAAAGCTGTTCGGAACAGCATCTGTTTTGGTAAAAACAAATAAATAATCCTTGCGATCCTTTTTTCTTCAAAAATATATAAATACGAATAATCTTTAAAAAAAAAAAAATCAATCTATCCCAAAAGAGTGTTAGAGATAAAATTGGGAAAATTGAAAAGCATTTACATATATGACAATATATAAGTAAAAAATAATTTTCAAATTTTGCAAAGAATTCACTTTCGCTCCTCTTAGGTTTTTATTTTTAATAATAAAGAATATTAATCATTCCATTTTGCAAAACTTTTATTTATTTATAAATAAACTTAAAATTTTTAATAAAATACTAAACTTATTTTAAATATACTTTTTTGTTATAAACATACTAATTAAAATAACTGTTTTCGATGTAAAATCTTATTCAACTTTTAAGTATAAATTACTAGTCTCCCTCCTAGAGCCCCCCCCCCCCCCATCCCTCCTTCTTCCAAAAGAATAAATTTTACATAATAGACTATATAAAATATTTTTATAATTTCTAATAGTATTTAAAATTTTTATACCATGTCTCACTCTATATTCCATATTTCTCTTTATTTATAATTTCGGGGGGGGGGGGGGGAGACTATTATCGGCCCTGAATCACATCACATAATAAAATGATAAGATATGTATATTAAAATAAATTTTAGTAATGAAGGTTTCTTTATTACAAGACAGAGTGCTTTTTACAAGCTACTTGAACATGAATGGAGAAACTGGTCCTTAAACCCAGGTTGAAATGTCAATAAAAGACAATTAAAATTAAAACTTTACTAATATTATTTATAATTTTTGTTTGAAAAAATAATCACATTCCTTTTATTATTAAATAAATATATGAATATAATTGCGATATATTCCTATAAAAGCATTAAGAACAACAAAGCAATAATACAGAGCAAATTTATTTATTTATTTATTATTGATAATTTATAAATCTAAATATATTTATGTATATTAACTTAGGAATACTGGTTTGCAGAGTAGATATTCTTTAATTGCTATTGCCTTTCACATCCTTGCATTTGCACGCTTTGACTTTTATGTAACCCTTTCCCATATTCATTCCTACTTAACACACTCACACACTCATTCACACAAAAACAAAAAAAAAAGAGGCCGCAAAAAAAAAATTAAATGTCATTTTTCTATTCATTTTTTGTACTAAAATAAAAAAAAATAAAATAAAATAAAAATATCTATCTCAGTTTAGTGGGTGTATCAATTGACATTAAAAAAAAAATTGAGGATCTAAAAAAACTCTTTGTCTGCCAATTTGTAGTTAATTAGATTGATGCATTTATATACATACTAATTCTAGTTTTTTACATTTTCTCTGCTGTGATTGGACGTGGCAGCACATATCAGCGCCTCTCTGTCTCTCTCTTTGCAGAGGCGTTATATATATATTTATATATATATTACGTGTTTTCTTTTCTCTCTTCCTGATAAATACTCAAAAAAAAAAAAAAACTTTCTGTTATCAACTATATATTTAACAATTATATGTATATATATATACTGTAATATATGACTAAATATACAATTAATTAATAATCTTTATATTTTCTTTTAATCCCCACTCTTAATTTCTACTTGCTCAAAACATAGCCCTATTAAATAGTTTTTAGAAAAAACCCAAACATTGTATGACAATTAGATATATCAGTAAATAATCTATTCTTAAAATTTTTTTTGTTTTCAGCGACCTAGTCAGGAGACCAAGTTTTTTCGTTTGACCAAAATTTTTTGTAAAAAACTATTTATAAATACCCTTGAAAATGAAAAATCATAACGTCATGTAGATTCATTTGTAATTTTATTATTTCAGTTTATGGCTCCGATGAAGGCATTTTGTACCCTAACAAGACTATTTGCCACTTGTGGGTGTGGGCCCCTGAGCTATTTGTTTAGATACTTCTACTACTCTTATGTTACTGATTTGGAATTATTGATTATAAAATTATGTAAGATAGTCAAGATATCAGGCTTTCAGGGGATGTTTCAATCTTTATTATATCTTTCATAGGAAGCAGGGGCGTATATAGAAATTTTTTTCGGGGGGCCCGAACTCAAAAATTTTTCTGTGGAAAATTTTTTTTTTCAAGAAACTATATTTTTTTCACACGAAATTTTTTGCGGAACATTTTTTCTATTGCGGAACCAAAGTTGTCCATCCTGCGGAAAAATTTGTTGCGCTGATGTCTGTATATCCCTATATATGTATATGTGTTTGGGAAATTTCGGGGGGGCCCGGGCCCCCTCGGCCCCCCCCATAAATACGCCCCTGATAGGAAGGACAAAAAAAATCCCCAAAAAAAAACTGCCGATCTTTGCCCCACCTTACTCTATAGATTTGAAGAATTTCGCGGGGGGGGAGGGGGGGGGGCTCGGCAAATGACATCTATTGGGACCTTCAAACTCAATAATTTAATACATTTTTGATAAACATAGGAAAAGGTGTGGCAATCTGTCACATTAAAAATTTGCGCTTCAAAATTTAATATATATATATACTCTGTGATTTTAATCATATTGTCCAAAATCGCGCCATTAATTTGTTTAAATATTAAATGCTTTTACAATTATAAAAATTTTAACTAAATTTTAATATACAAACTCTATAATATTTATATTTTTTTAACAGAATAATAAGTTTACAAAAAGCACGTGTCATGTGACGGAGATCAGTGACAGTCGGGAAACAGTGTCATCTGATTCATTCAAAAATAAATTGTGTTTTAAAGTTTAAGTAACCTTTTTTTTTCTTTCATAACGCTCATAAAAATAAACGAAGGTAAACAAATTTTATCATTAATGATTTTTTATTATTAAAATATAGATTTTGTTAAATTTATATATATATATATAAATTCAATTGAGAATTTAGGTTAGCATTAGTTATATCAGCAAAATGTTAAAATTCATTCATCCAGACAGAATTTTAAATTTCTATGAGTTTCAGAATTTTAAAAAAGAAAAAAAATTCGACGTTTATTATTTATTAAAAAAAAAATTTAATACAAAAATGTGGTCTATAATTAAAAATTCTCCTAATAATAATATTTTAAACCACAAAAGCTTTAATAAACACGTTCTAGTGTTTATTAGCTGAACTTTGTAAAATTTTAAAATAATTATGATGAAAAATTTTAATTTTATGAGATAGGTCCAATTTCCAAATACTTTTTTCATTTTTTACCTAGAGAATCTAAATGTGTTGTTATAATTTTTGGTATTTATCTTTCAGAAATGGAAAAGAAATCATTACGTTATAGAAAAATAGAATTTCTTGGCGAAGGTCAATTTGCAACTGTATATAAGGCTTGTGACATCGAAACAAATACAATTGTAGCTGTTAAAAAAATTAAAATTGGAAATAAAGAAGAGCTTAAAGATGGAATTAACAGAACAGCATTACGAGAAATTAAACTTTTAAGAGAATTAAAACATCAAAATATCATCAATCTTATGGATGTTTTCGGACACAAATCAGATGTTTCACTCGTCTTCGATTTTATGGATACCGATTTAGAAGTTATCATTAAAGATAATAATATCGTCTTAACACCGGCAAATATCAAATCCTATATGCTAATGACTTTACAAGGATTGGAGTATTTACATAATAATTGGATCCTGCATCGAGATTTAAAGCCAAATAATCTTTTAGTCAACGCTAAAGGTGTCCTAAAAATTGGAGATTTTGGTTTGGCTAGATTTTTTGGATCACCAAATCGAGTATACACACATCAAGTTGTAACTCGTTGGTATCGATGCCCAGAACTTCTTTATGGAGCAAAAAATTATGGAAAAGGTGTTGATATGTGGGCGGTTGGTTGTATATTAGCAGAACTTCTCCTACGTGTTCCATTCTTCCCAGGGGATTCAGATTTAGATCAGTTAATGCGAATCTTTCAAGTTTTGGGCACCCCAACTGAACAAACCTGGCCCGGGATGTCAGGACTATTCGATTATATTAAATTTAAACCATTCCCTGGAACTCCTTTAAGGGATATCTTCACGGCGGCTGGAAATGATCTTCTACTTCTCCTAGAACAACTTCTAGCAATTAATCCTTTAGAGAGATGTTCTTGTGAACAAGCTCTCCAATTGCCATACTTTAGTAATAAACCATATCCAACACTCGGACACAATTTGCCAATACCAAGCAGTGTAATTAAAAATAATTCTAGGCCGATTAAAAGAAAATTAAGTGATTTAGATGACGGATTTAATTAGAATGTTTTTTATTTTAAAAATGTTTTAATCTCTTCTCGTCCGTTACATAATGCAGAAATAGACCAGCGTTATTGTTCAACAATGGTATTTTCAAAATTATATCATAATTCATTTTTTATGGCCAATTATTGTTTTACATTTAATTTTTAAAGACTGTATATATATATCATTTAATACTTAATTTTTTTTAAGTCAATTTATTTACTTTCCCATGGAATATTAATTTGAAATTAGATAAAACAAAAAGCGACTGGATTTATTAATATTAATAAATTATTCAAACCTTATCTTAAAAACTATGGGTATCACAAAGGCCCATATTTTCATGAGGATCTGAAAGATGAAACATTCTTATTAAAAGGCTCAATAAAATTTACAATAAAAAATACAATTTCAGTCATTCAAAAAAGTACTTATCAGTAAAAATCTACCCGCTTTTTGATTTACCTAATTAAATATTAATTAAAAAACATTGGTTTAAAATTGTAATATATTTAAATTCTACAGTTGTTTCCGGAAGTAGAATAACTATCATTTTATTCCTTTCTCTATCAAGGTAAATAATTCATTATGTAGGCAAACACAATTTTAATAATTACCTAGAAATTCAAAAAAATTATTATGTATTATATACAGTCGAACCTCGCTTAGCAAACACCTCTCATAAAGTGCAATTCGCATAACGAGCAAAATAATTTGTAAAAAATTGACTTGATTAAAGATGGATCGAATTATGCTCGTTAAGCGAGGTTCCATAGGTGAATATTTTATAATTTAACTGTATAAATAATTTATTTTATTTTATTTTTATATATTATACATTATTTATAGTAACCCTGTTTATATTATAAATATTATATTGGATTTATTCATCATTTTTTAAAGATACCTCTACAGTTTATATATATCTATATGTATATATTTCACTAATAAATAATTTTTATTGATAATTATTTATTGTTTACATAAGTATTACCCCTCTCCCCCTCTATAAGTCTTTCATATTATTTTTGAGTTTTTGCAGATAATTTGCAGATAAAAATCTGCATTTTCAGCCCTAAGTTATGTAAAATTAAACTAACAAGTAAGTGGAGCTTTGTGAACAATAAAATGAGGAAACTGCCCAGTTGACGCAGGTTTTTGTGCAGTCCAGCTGCCTGTGCAAAAGTTTCTACTTTTGCGCAGTTCCTTCAGTTTATCGCTCAGTTTCTGCAGTTCTGCCTGTGCCAGCGTGTTGTCCACCTATTTCATAATAATGAATATAATAGATGCCCTCGTTTCATCGAGACCTACCATAATTTGCCCGAATTATGGGTCGTTTCTTGTAATGCATATTCAAATCACGTGAAAAAAGAGGCGGTATACAAAGTACAGCAATTGCTGCTCTTCTTTCAGAAAACTTTACAGTTTTTTACTGAGATATTTACACAGGAAAACTGTGCGCCTTAGAAGGGGAATCGTTTTCATAATTTTTTAAAACATATTCGATGAATCTCGTTTGAAAAATGGCGCTTTCATTGCCAATTTCAAAAACAAAATTTAATACCAGAAAAGATTCAAATTAATACTTTATTTAATTAAAAAAAAAATTATTTTCATTATATTTAAATCAACTCTATTTATTTGCCAAAAAAAAATTAAATATTTTTTTTCTTTAGAGTTTTTATATTTTTCAAGTTTAAATAACTGATAACGTGTTCATCTCACTATTAAAAAAAATCTGTGAAAAATAAACCACGTGAAATAAATTTTTTCTAATTTTATTTTTTTATATTTACACTCTTATAAAATAAAATTTTTTCTAATTATTTAATAATTAAAAATGAGTGACGATGAAGAAATAACAAAACAATTCCATGAAATGGAATTAGATGATAGGATTTTGAAGGTATGAAATTTTAAAAAAGAAACTGCATTTTTTATTTTTTTAAATTATTTGATTTATTTATTTCCAAGGCGATTGCAAAATTAGGGTGGGTAGAACCAACACTTATACAAGAAAAAGCGATTCCTTTATTATTAGAAGGAAAAGATGTTCTCTGCAGAGCAAGAACAGGTTCAGGAAAAACAGGCGCCTATGCAATTCCAGTTATTCAAAAAATACTAACCAATAAAAAGGTAAAAGAAAAACTTTATTTCATTTCATTTATTTAATTCATACTTTTGTTGTTACCCACTCTCAAAGTTGACAGATGACCCGAAACGCAACATTTAGACATTGTGACTGATATTTTTGTGTATCCGAATCATACTGGCAAATTTTTATTTCATAAAGATATTAGTTTGATATAGACATTTTAAGTTACTTTTAGAAATTTTTAAACCAAAACATGTCAAGCATAATAATCTATATTTTCTTTGAAATATTGTTAAGAATTATTTTTGTAATTACTTCATAACAAATTTTATTGGAGAGTGGAGATGAAGGCAACAAAACAAAAGCTTATGATTTCCTGTTCTACCACAATTTCATTAGCTATAATATTTGTATGGAAAATTTATTACCATCAGAACATTATTCGTCTTTTTGATGAGTGTGATGTATACTAAAAACAACGATGAAGGAAATTTTTAATCATTTTTTGTTAACTGCTTCACATCTTTTCTAGTATCAATAATAAGTTTTCTTTAATCATTTGATAACATACATAGATCTTTATGGCTATTACATAATAACCAGCAGTTACAAATATTAAATATATTTTTTAAAATAAGTCTTTATACATATCAATTTATTAATATAAACCTTAATTTTCTTTTTTTTTTAGATTGACTCAGAACAACAAATAAAAGCTCTAATTTTAGCACCGAGTAAAGAATTGTGCAATCAAATTTATTCAAATTTTTTAGATTTGACTATAAAATGTTCTCGCGACATTAGAGTAGTTGACATATCAGCAATGGTAAGTTAATATATAAATATATACTCCATTTGGAAATAAATATATATATATATTTAGCCGTTAACTAAATCCAGACTATTTTTAATATATTTTTAGATATACTCATATATATATATATATGTATATATATAGGGTGTATATATAGAGTAAGTATATTTTCCCTCTTTTACCCAATAATAGACCCAATTATAGAAAAGGCTGTTTTTTCTTTTTTTTGTGATTTTGCACAAAATCTTTTCATTATTTTTTTTTATGGAAATGTATGTGGCTGATACTCAAAAAAATTCGAAATCGAGTTCCTTAATGATTTCTGCAGAGCAAGTTTGGCAATTATGAAATTTTTTTTTATAAAAACTACTGTACTAGATGTACCAAGTTATGAAACAAATTTATTTCATATATGATAAACAGAAAGATTCCCTCACTCAAAGAGAATCATGAACATGAAAAATTCCTTACTAATTGTTTGTTATCTTACTTTAATACGATAGTAATGGCTGTATCTACATGAGCCTCATTTTCGAATTTTTTTTCCAAACTCAAAAAGTTGAGGACCTCTATAATATTTTAATCAAACAAAACAAACTAGGACTTGTTCAAAAAAAAAAAAAATCAATCAACTCAGTAAAGCCATTTTCGATTATTTTAGAGAATCAGCCATGTAATGTGGTTACATTTCTTTCATTTTTTATTTCTTTTGTTAATTGTTCTGTATTATTTTAAATTTGTATTCGAGTTTGTTTTAATCTAACAACCGAGGATTTGTGCCTCCAAGCGGGTTTTTGTTCGTTATAAATTTATTTATTTTATTTTTATAAGCAAAATCGAATTCAGAGAGGGTTGGATATTTTGCCTTACTCATTTCCTCACCTTACTCATTTAATAAATAAGAACCATAAGAATGAATTATTCATTTTCATAATTTCTACCCTGATTTATTTTGTTCCAGGAATCTGTGTCTGCCCAAAAGCCTCTTCTGGTAGAGAAACCTGATATAGTGATAGCTACGCCCACTCGAGCTCTCCGTCATCTTAAAGCTCAAACAATGAATATAAAAGAATCTTTAGAACTTCTTGTTATTGATGAAGCTGATCTTATTTTTTCTTTTGGATATGAAGATGATGTTAAAGATGTTTTAAAGTAATCATAGTACTTTTTCTTAAAATTTTCATAAAGCTTGCCAAACTCTCTATCTATTAACGCATTTGGTATAATAATTTATTTGAATATATAAATTAAAACTAGATTTTTGATTTTGATTTGTGTTCTATTTATAATTAAGATATTAAAACTTAATTATAAATAAAATATGAATTTAAAAAAATCTAGTTTTAATTTATACCTTAAATTCCCTGAAAAAATAATTTTTTCCGCTTCTTTTTTAAAAGATTTATTTATTTTATACTATCATCTCACTTCTAATAAGTGTATGTGAAGTATGTGAATGGCGACCGTGAGTTACCCGTGCTAAGGCTGGCATTTCTTCCTTTCTTTTATGTCAGCCTTTTCCTCTTTTCCATGTTAAGCGTCAGGCCGTGAGACGAGTCGACTTGCTTTTCTCTCGTTCTCATTTTTCTTTGTAAATTAATTTTGCCAACCCCACTTAGGGATAAGACCAAGATAGAAGAAGAATATTTATTTTCACTAATCTTAAGGAAATGGATTTGCAGCCAGGAGAATAAAAAAAAAAAAAAAAAAAACTATTTTAGTTTTTTTCGGTCGACGTTTCGGACGCCAATCACGTCCTTCCTCGAGACCAAAGATTGTTAAAAAGCACACATGGATTTTGTTGTGGCATGTATAAAATATTTGAATCCAATTTGGAAAAAATAACGCACAGCGAGCTCTTCTCTTACACAAAAGGATGCCATTGTCAATATTGTTCAAATATTTTATGCATGCCACAACAAAATCTATGTGTGCTTTTTAACAATCTTTGGTCCCGAGGAAGGACGCGATTGGCGTCCGAAACGTCGACCGAAAGAAACTAAAATAGTTTTTTTTTTTTATTCTTCTGGCTGCAAATCCATTTCCTTAAGATTAATAAATAACAGCCATTTTACACTTTTATTTATTTTTACTATTAATTTGCGATTGTTAAAATTCAAATAGTTACTAATGTTATTATTTTTCTTTTTGTTTCAGTTACTTACCTCGAGTTTATCAAGCCATTTTAGCCAGTGCTACATTATCTACTGATGTTACAACTCTTAAAAAATTAGTTTTACATAATGCAGTAATTCTTAAATTAGAAGAGCCCGATATCGCACCATCCACTCAATTAGAACATTATCATTTAATTATAGAAGAAAATGAAAAAGCAGCTATTATCTATGCATTATTCAAGTTACATTTAGTCAGAGGAAAGTCAATAATATTTGTTAATACAGTGGACAAATGTTACAAGTAAGTTATCGACCTCAAATGTACAGAATATAAAGGTATATATGGACCCTGTTATGCAATGGTGTGTCAAAGACCAAAAAATTGAAAATTGAGTTAAGCACGGAATATTGTTTCAAATGCTTTAATTAATAGTATTTTTTATGAAATATGTCCTAAAAAAATTTATATTTAATGTTACTTGCACAATTGACAAGAAAAATTATATAGAATTCAATGTAAACAAAAAACTTTATTGTTGATTTTCTCAAAACTCGATATTTGGTCTTTGACACACCATTGCGTAACAGGGTCCATATATCATATTAATATATACACTGCTCTACAAAAAAGGTGCACACTTCAAACAATTCATTCATTTTTTTACTTTCTCTTTTTTTACTTGAAACATTTTTTATTCTATAATAATTTACCAAACTAACGGTAAGCATTAAGTAAAAACAAAATTTTTTTTCCGAATTCAAATTCACATTATTATCGCCTCTTTTTCTTTTAAGTCAATCAAATTTAATAAAATTTTTAAGTTCATCTCAGTTTTCACATCTCGAATATAAATTAATTTTTTTTTGTTTTTAGATTAAGAATATTTCTTGAACAATTCGGAATCCCAACTTGTGTTCTTAATTCAGAATTGCCTAGCACAATTAGATGTCATACAGTTTCTCAGTTTAATCAAGGAATTTATGATATTATAATTGCTTCAGATGAAAGAATTTTAGAAAAACCAGAAGGATCTGCCAAATCGTAAGTAAAAAAATATATTAATAGTTATATGGACCCTGTTATGCAATGGTGTGTCAAAGACCAAAAAATTTAAAAATGAGTTAAGCACGGAATATTGTTTCAAATGCTTTAATTAATAGTATTTTTTATGAAATATGTCCTAAAAAAATTTATACTTAATGTTACTTGCACAATTGACAAGAAAAATTATATATAATCCAATGTAAACAAAAAACTATTGTTGATTTTCTCAAAACTCGATGTTTGGTCTTTGACACACCATTGCATAACAGGATCCATATAATTATTTATGATATTAAATAAGCTCCAAAAATCTAATCTTTCTTGTGATAAGAGTTTTTCAAGCTGTTGGAGGAGGCATTCACGTCTAAGGAATGTTTACTTGAACTAAAATATGATCCCGATACGCCTGATATCTCTCACATTACTGTAATATTCTTAACGATCATGTGTTCCCATTTGTGAGACTTCTTCCCAACTAAATATAAGCTTGTTTCTCTGATCTGTTCATCTGATCTCAATTCTATGGAGCATATCTGGGATTCATCGAGGCCGCCTCTGTATTAAATCTTCGTAAACTGTGAAAAATCATGGGTCCATATGGCCCTTGTTGATTCCATCTTAAGCCCCATCAACGAACATCACTCTCGATGATATCGCAAGTGGCCCAGCCAAACAAGCTCGTCTGTTCAAACCATTCGGATACAATTTGGGAGCGATGGCTCGGTAAATTGAATGCTGTGGACGCATAAACGGAAGCACTTGAATGTTAAGGTTATCGCGTTCAATTTGTGTCACAAGGGTTCTATTTCAGTTCAAATAAACAGTCCCTAGGCCACTCTTGAAGAGCCCCTGATTGCAAGAAAGACTAGTCGTATGCTATCTCTAATTCATTTGCTTCTCAGTGTTGCAACAAGTTGATTGAATAAAACACTCAACTTATATTGATTTAGACAAGCAGCGAGAAATGCTAATTAATTATTTTGTTCTACTAATGAAATCTGAAATCTAATCTAGAATCAATCAATACAGTCAAATACCCTAACTTGGGACATTTTTTATGTTCACCTAAAGCTTTTTTCTTTTTTAAATTTATTTGGACATTTTAGGCATCTGAGGTCATTAGAACTATTTATTTCAATTGATTGGTAGCCAATTCAATTGAAATAAATTGTTGTGTCATGAGACGAAATGCGAACCGCTGACCCATCGCCCAAGAGGCAGAAACTTTTGTGAAAGCTTTATTTTAATGAAATCAAATAAACTTATTTTTTTAATTTTTTTATATATTTTTTAATAAGTATTATAGGCCTATATAAAAATATAGTCTATTTTCAAATAAAAATATTTTTTCTTTTCTAATTGAACTGTACAGTACGTAATGTATATCACTTTTTATTTTTTTCACTCCTGAAGGGGAGAAGGACAGATAACTGGTTGTGCCACTACAGCTTAGTAATTAAATTGAATGAAATAATAAAGAAAATAATAATAATGTAGGTACATATGCGCCGGAACTGGGGGGGGGGGGGGCAGGGTACATTGCCCCCCCTGGCATCCTACAGGGGGGGCAGAGGGGGCAAAATTTCTTTTTTATTTCATTTATTTTTAAAAATGATATATTTTTACTTTTGAAAAATAAAATCTTCTAAATTAAAAGAGTAAGAAATTCATTTTTTTCAAATTTTTTCCAAAAATTTTTGATAAAATCACTAGAAAATTTTTAAAAAATTCAATTTATTAAAATTGTGATTTTATTTAAAATTTTTAAAGTTTTATAGTAGATTTGTTTTTGTTTTATACTATTTGAACATATTAAATTATTTTAATTTTCTAAAAAAAATTTTTTGCCCCCCTCCCCCTGATTCAAATTCTTTCCGGCGCCCCTGTGTAGGTACAGTGAGGGACAATATTAAGTCCCACCCAGAGGTTTACCTGCGTTTAGAGCCCTGCGTGTAGGCAACCATTAACGGAGGTCAGTCTGTTTAGTTGCCTTAAAATAAACATTCCCCCTGCAATTCTATAAACTCTATATTTTAATTTGGGAAGCAATGAATTGATCTAATTTTAAAAATGTGGCTTATAAAAAAGTGAAAAATAACATAAAATATTGAACAACTGTATAAATTAAGAGGAACAGATAAAAGTTATATAGGCCCTACCTAAAAAAAAACTTTTTTTTTTTGTTAAAGTTTTATAATTTTTAATTAAAAACACCTGAGGATTTTGGGAAAAACACAACAACAGTATCGACTTCAACTCATAACAAATGTAATCACAGGGGTGCATAGCTTCCTTACCAGAGCTGCAAACCCATCATAACAAAAATTTTCCGTTTGTCCCAAGTTAGGGTATTTGACTGTATCCGCCCGTCAATATCCGTACGCTCTATTTGACCGTTGGAATCTCGAAATGAAGTTTTTCACCCTTATAGAGGACCTTATGGAATGAGTGCTGGAAAAATACTCTGATTCCTAAATCTCTATTTAAATTGAATGGGATCATGAACTAGTGTCCGTATCTGTTTCCTTTCCCAAGATTATCTTATTAAAAATATGAGAAAAACGTGGCCCATTTTGTTCTTTGAAAAACAAAAAATATTTTTGCAAACCTCTTTGCTAGGTGCTGATTTTCCCATTTTTCCACCAACCTATTGTATATAAACATACTAATCAAAATGATTTTAAATATTTCAGGAAACGGAAAAAGGACAAAGAATCAGGAGTATCGAGAGGCATTGATTTTCAATTCGTAGCCAATGTAATAAACTTTGATTTTCCTCTTGATGTAAGTTCGTATATACATCGTGTAGGCCGTACAGCGAGGGGCAAAAATTCCGGCACTGCTCTCTCATTTATTTCATCAAATGAACTTCCATTAAAAGAAGAAGTTGAAAAAACTTTACGAAAAGGCTATAATAATGACGAAGAAATTTTTAAGTAAGTCTTTTTTTTATTATAAATTCCTATAAATATCTCAATTCATTTTATTAGATAAAAGCAAGGGCAGAGACAACCAAAATACCAGTAAAATATTCTTGACTGCTTTATCATGAATTAAGGAGATGTTTATGTCCATATATTGTGCCCCATTTCGTCCATATATTGTGCCCCATTTCAGTCCTCAAATCGATGTAAATTGACCAGAATTAGTCTTTAATATATCTTGTATATATTTTTTTTTAAATTTCATTTATAATATTTTTAGGCTAATATGACCATTATGAATGTGTTTATTAAAAGTTTTGTGGTTTGCTATTATTATTATAGAAGTTTTTAATTATAGACCTCACTTTTGTATTAATTATTTATTAAAAATATAAATAATGTACAGTTTCGACTGCTTATTCTGCAGTCGTTTTTAAGTACTGAGCAAGGTTCTTTGGTACTGTGCACTTGCTCCGACTCAAGTGAATTAACCTCAAAGGGACCGTTACGTGCAACGACGTCAGCGCCATCTACAGTCATTCCCATGAAGTAGACACTAACATCAGCACCATCTACAATCATTCCCATGAAGTTGGACACAATCATCAAAGCAAGTATTTACATAAAAATCATGATGTTACGTCGAAATGTTGTACAGTATTTATATTTTTAATAAAAAATATAATTAAAAACTCCCATAATAATGACCATTAAGACTTATCAATATATATTAAAGTATATATTGCAAGTATTGATGCCTTTTTGGACGTTCAACAGCCTTCTAGGTAAGTGAGGGGTGTATATATTTTATAATAAGTCAGATATGTATATTTATATTAATTGTTTGAAACGAGTTGTTTAACAAATTACGCCACCCAAGTAAGGAAAGGCGAGGAACCGCTGCAAGCGGGCACCAGCCAGTTGGAAGGGACTCCAGCCTCACGGCTCATCATCATTCCTATAAACAAGATAGGCCTACTTTATCAAAAACATACTCTTAGCCAGTACTAGGTAAATCGATTAAAAGACTGAGGATGAAGCATCAATAATTTACCGAAACATATTGATCAATCAGAATATTTTATTTTGACTGCCTCTGCCCTTCCTTCTACTTATTCCTTACAGTCACAATTTATGCTACTTCATTTTTTTAGGACTTATCAATTTAAAATGTCTCAATTAGAAAGTTTTCGCTATCGTGCAAATGATGCGTGGCGGGCGGTAACGAGAATCGCAATACGCGAAGCTCGACTTAAAGAAATCAAAACGGAAATGTTAAATTCACAAAAACTCAAGGTAAATTAATTTTTGAAAATTGTTTATCGATTCCTTCCTTTTTTTTTTTATATTTAAAAAAAATATTAATTTTAATATTTTATTTTTAAAGAGTTATTTTGAAGAGAGAATCCAAAAGATTTAGCTACACTTCGACATGACAAGCCCTTCATACAGTGAAACTTTCGAGCCATTTTGAAACATGTTCCTGATTATATTGTCCCTGAACCTTTAAAGCAATTAGCCGTGGAGTGTCAACTCGAAAAAGAAAACATCCCAATTTTATCAAATAAAAATACAGCTAAATCGAAATTTCAAGGTAATTAATTATTAATTATTAAATTAATTTGAATATTTAGTTGTTAAAAAAGAAATGTCGAATTTTTTTAATCTTTCGAAATGC